>JAASGD010000836.1:0-15866 GCA_023334115.1 Globisporangium megalacanthum | reverse complement strand
GGAGGGTTGCTGACGCACGAGTGGCGAGTGCTGGATGTCAATCAAATGGCGAGTGCTGGATGTCAATCAAATCCGCTTAGGTGCGAAATGGTTGACGTCAGCATGATCAAACATTGTCAACGTCTCTCCATGATCGCAGTGTATTGACGGGAGCCCTGAGGACCAACCCGAGAGCACTGGAAAGAGGACGATGCTGGCTTCTCCATGTCTACAGTATTGTGAAAGTGAACACCGAGATGATGCTGTCAGCAGAGCCGATGTTCTCGATCGCGACCGAAAGGGCAACCAAAGCCAGCCCCGCCGTCGGACTGTGGCTGCGACCTGGCGTAGGCGATACCACAACCCCAGTGGAGGAAGAGGAGAGGAATCCACCGCTGTTAGTAAGTGTCACCTCTCGATCAAGTCCACGTCGAGTGAGTGGCGATGCAAGAAGCACTCATTCATGTACCTCCTTAAACTCTCACACACTCTCTTCCTCATAGCCGATGCCACAGTCATCCACTCGCGGCAGCAACGAGCTCGGCAACCCAACGCTCGAGCTCCATTGTGAGCTCGTCCGCCCTAGTCTTCTGGATGTTATGGCCACCCGTATCGAACGCGAAGCGCGGGCCAGGGTGGCTCTCCTCACTCAGTTTCTGTGAGATCTCTTCCTCAATGTGCACGTCATCCTTCGCCCACGCCACGAACGCTGGGATGTGCCCAGTCTCCCCGCGCTGGCGGGTGACGAGTTCGTAGTCTGTCGAGCCCATGCGGATGAGCGTCGACACGAAGTGACTCGTGGGTCCGTTGTCTGGGAACCCGACGAACTTGGTTAAGATCGTATGCACGAATGACTGCGCGACTGGCGAGACGACAGGAAGGTCTGCACGCACGATCCCAGAGAGCACAGAGATGGTCGTCGGCCAGAGTGTGCGGTGCGGACGGTGGCCGGCCGACGCGAGGAGCCCGAGACCGCGCACGTTCAGTTTGCGACGCTCGAGGTTCAGCACCGCGAGGTTCGTCACTGTGTGGCCACCGAACGAGTGGCCGATCAGGAAGACGTGCTTCGCGTCCCCACAGATGTCCACCAACGCTTCGTACGCGATCTCTGCGACACCCAACGCCGTCACGTGGTCAAAGCGGTTGTCAGTGTCGATCACCTCTGAGCTGTCGAATCCAGGGAGGTTCGGCGCCACCACGCGTGCGCTCTTCTGCAGCAGTGGGATGAGGTAGCGGAAGTCCATGTATCTCCCCGGCGAGCCGTGTATGAGCACGATGGTTGGTGTCGTATCGTCGGAGTAGGCTTTGGGCTTGACATCGATGTACTTGAGGATGGCTTTGTCTTGGACCCGAAGCGTCAGCGGTTCCGGCAGTGGAGGTGGTTGTGGTCTCGAGCTCTGAGAAGGCTGGCGAGAAGACGAAGCCATCGCGAGCGTCCACGTGCAAACTGGCGAGTGTCTTGAACGTGTCGAGTTCACGAGTGAGCTTGGAGCTCGCGTTGAGGGAGAGCTGGTCGTGTTCAGCGAAGGTTTATCGAATCTTTCTCAACTTCGGTGACCGAATTATTTGTGCAGCCTCCGTCAACAAAGATGATGAATTCCTGACATGATGGATACACTCCATCGCTTTTAGCAGGGATCGATGACAGGGATGCCCACCTTTTGGTTCGTTTTGATTGGCTTCGTTGGCCATCTTCTCTCCCTTCACCATGGGTTAACGTGGCAGTCAGCGGAAGTCGTTGCGGTCGACTTGTCAATTGTCAATTTGCCGTCTCCTGTGAACATCACTCCGGTGCGCTTCAACGGTACAGTACTTGTACATCGCTCTAGCTCCGCCCGACTACAATGCACACCGAAGAGAGCGCTCAACCAGAGACGTCGACGCCACCACCGCAGCTGCCTGAACCGCGCTCGCTCCGACTCGACGGCAAAGCGATCATCCAATACATCGATATCCATCCTCCAACGCACACTCCACAAGCACCGACGATCGTGTTCGTCCACGGCTCGCCGGGCTCGTTCAACGACTTTCGCCACCTCGTGTCGCTGCTCCAGGACGAGCGATTGCGCATCATCGCCATCACGCTCCCAGGGTTCGGCGACTCGGAGGTGATCGACCCGAAGAGCTACTACGAGCACGTCGTGCCGCTCGGTGGCGCAAAGCTCGCGCTCGAAGCGCTACGTCGCCTGTGTGAGGACGAAGAGAGCGTGTTCGTTGTCGGGCACTCGTTCGGTGGTCATACAGCGATCAACATCGTCGCGATGAACGAAGAAGAGAAGGGAGAGGAACAACAGCAAGGACAAGAGGAGCTCCGCCACGATCAGCATCAACGCAAGCTCAACGTCCGGGGGATCGTCCTGCTCGCGTCTGTCGGACACCGCATGCCCGAGTCCCAGTGGCCAATCGGGAGTGTCGTGCTCGGCACGTTGATCCAGTCCGAACTGCCCGTGCTCGCGCCGATCGCGCGCTACATGGCCCGCTTCGTGTACACCCAGCTGCTCAAGTTCCCCAAGTCGGCGCCAACGAGCCACTACGCGTCCGGGATGGTGCGTAGCGCAGCGACCGACTTTAGCGTCGTGGACGACCATCTGCAGCGAATCGCGCACATCCCAGCGCTTGTCGCGTGGGCCAAGAACGACATGCACCTGAGCGCTGAGTCGTCCGAGAAGCTCAGTCGCGCGTGTCACCCCGGCCCGCGCTTCGCGTTCGAGCGCGGTGGACACAACATTCAAAAGACCCAAGCGCGTGTTCTTGCCGATGAGATCTCCAAGTGGGCCAGCGCACTGTAGTCAGTGTAGTTGATACGGAGCTATGACTCATTTGCTGGTCTATGGTGTGTCCAGACCTAGCATCGAAGCTTACTTGCTGCTTGCATCCCCGGTGACCAACAGTCCATTAGCCCAGTCCATGAGCTCTGCTGCGAGGAGCTCGGCTTTCGACTTTTGGATGTTGTGCCCGCCGCTCTCGAAGACGAAGCGAGGTCCTGGGTGGCACAACTCACTCATGCGCTCAAAGATCTCCTCTTCAATGTGCACGTCATCTTTCGCGTACGCGATGAACGACGGGATGTGCGTGACTTTCGTCACGTGCTCGTTCAAGAGGTCGAAGCTCGTCGAGTACACACGCATGAGCCCCACGACGTAGTGGCTCGTGGGTTCGTTGCTCGGGAACCCCATGGTCGTGTAGATCGTGCGCGTGAGCGAAGACGCGAGCGACGAGATGACTGGGACTCCAGAGCTGATGACGTTTGCCATCACTGTCATCGTCACGGGCCAGATTGCGCGGTGAGGCCGGTAGCCTGCGGACGCGAGCAGCCCGATACCGCGGATGCGCAGCTTTGCGTGCTCGAGGTTCATCGCTGCCATGTTGATGGTCGTGTGGCCGCCAAACGAGTGGCCGACAATGAACACGTTCTCGTCATCTCCGCAGATTTGCGCGAGCGCGTCGTAGATGATTGTAGCCGCGCCGATGGCACTGATGTGCTCATAGAAGCGCTCTGTGTCGAGCACTTCGGAGCCGCCGAAACCAGGGAGGTTGATCCCAATCACGCGTGCGCGGGGTTGCAGCAGCGGGATGAGGTACCGGAAGTCCTTGTAGGTGCCTGGCGAGCCGTGGACGAGCACGATCGTCGGCGTGCGGCTGGTGCGATCTGCTGGCTGCACATCGACATACTGGACCACGCTATTGCCAGCGATCGTGACGGCGCGCGGCTCGGGCAGCGGTGGCGGCTGCGGACGGCGGCTCTGCTGCGGCTTTTCACTCGTCATGCTTGTGTGTTTATTTCGTGCGTGACGTGTGGTCTGTGGTGTCGCTGACGTGTTTTCGAATGAGCGTGCTCTCGATCGTGATGGAGGTCTGCTGGCTCGAATGACGCCGTCAACCGAAATCATGACAGACGAAGCAAAACAATCATGTGATTTGAGTCTCCAATCCTGGTGATCTAAATGTTTTTGTCCAATCGCGTTGCGTTTAACAACTCATCAATCACTTCCCTTGGCGTTACAAAAATTCAAAAATAGTACTGTAGCGTCATAAAATTACGTTTTTGTACGTACAGTTTCGTAATTACATACTTTAGGTTACGCTGGGATACAAAAAGAGTACCCAGCTGGTTACCAGCGCAGGTTTTACCTTCACGCGTCTCCTTTGCGCCATCGGCATCAATCGAAGAGAAGGAGCCGGAACGATGGCGGACGCGTCACTGCCTGCCGGCTTTTTCGATGACTCGCTTGCAGACGCCAAGGCGCGCAAAGTGGACCTAAAGCAGCTCGCGGACGCGCAGTTGGAGGAGGACTGGGAGCAGTTCCAGGAGTTCGTGGCCGAGGTGGAACAGCAGGACGTGCGCGACGACGAACAGCGACGAGAGGAAGCGAAGGAGTTGGACGCCGAGCAGACGCTCGAGAACATGCAGTATGTGGACCGGTATCGGCTCGCACTGGAGCGCGCAGCGAAGCTTGAGGCGCTCAAGAAAGATTCAAAGAAACGCCGCGCTGCTGAGCGAGAGGAGAATGACACGACGAGAACAACGGATGCTGTCGAAGCCGAGCGAACAGCCGCACATCAAGAGAGAGACGCAGGCGAGGTTGGTTTCGCGGACGGTGAGAAAGAGATCGACGCAGACACCGAGCAGCTCACGGTCCAGGTGCTGAAGAAACGACGAGCGCAGGCGAAGAAAGTCAAGAAGTTGAGCTCTGACGACGAAGACGAGGCGTTCGATCCGTGCAACTGGCGGTCGAAGGCGCTGTAGTGAATGGTCCTGCGGTCTCCTGAACCTATCGGATGCAGTTGCGAATGTATTGAGTGCGCGTGTACGAGCGAGCAGGCGTTTCCGCTTGCTGTTGGCCGAGCACTCAGTGGGTGACCAAACAAGCTTCCCCGATGGACAATGTCTCGTTACATGCCACACACTTCCTTTCATCGAGAGCAAGGCAGAGCGGTTTGAGAAAGCAATGCGGTTGGAACCGCAGACTCCAACACTTCAGCAAGTGCCTGCAGCTGCAGCTCGTGGCTGGACGTGGCGCCAGTTCCTTCCTTACCAGCGCACACACATCCCTGCGTTCAGCTGGTACAATATGTTGGTCTGGACGTTGGCAAGGTGGTAGACTCAGTCACTCGCAAGGCGAGAGGATTCCGACACACGTGCATCGTCGACGAGAACGCGGCACGTGCTCCCTCAACCAACCAATGCGTTCTCCTCTGCTCAAGTGGGGAAAGGGTCGACTGTTGACGCGCACGCGTCGACAGCACGGGCGGCACACCCATTCGCAAGCGCGACTGTCTCGTCAATCACGACGAATGACGGCCCTTGCGCCAGGTTTTGCTGCGATCAAGTATCAAACAGCTCATTCACTCCCGACTCGGTCGACGTCGTGAGACTCTCAAGACCGAAGCAAAGTCCTGCCAGCCATTCATTCGTAGAGTAGCTTCTGTCATTCAAAGTCAGCTTGCTCCGGGATTCGAGTGGCGCGGTTCCCAGCCTGGCAACCCGTCCAATTCAACACGAGTATCTTTGCCGGATGCGACAAACCCCCTGTCAAAACAAGATTGTTTTGTTTGCAATAATGTTGGGTTTCGATCGAGGAACCTGGACGCGATGTCAAGCATGCCTCGTTGGTGCCCCCAACACCCGCGCGATGTGGATCTGCTTCACGATCCTAGCGACGCGAGCAAAAAGCAATACAATGGGATTGTACAGTACTTGTACCATGGCGTGGTGGTGGTGCTGCTGCAGGGTCCTGGTGCCGCGTTGGTTCCTCCGCCATGTTTACCTGCCCTCGAACTTGCATCTGCACCATCCTGATTTATCTGTTTCCCAGTGTCCGAGGTTTTTAGGCTTATCCAGCATTTTTCCGGACCTTTTCCGCTCTTTTTTCACTCTACTTCACTATGGTCATAGTGAAAACGAGTCGTCGGCAAATCCAAATCCACAACTGCTCGGATCTACCAGATCGCAATTTGCGTACTTGGCCGCACGCACCACCCGCCTTCTTCGCCTGCAACCCGCTGGACGACAAGCAGCACCAGCCGACGCAGCAACCATGAGCACTGTAACGGTGGAAGTGCCGGTGCCGGCGTTCTTCTGGCCGCAGACCATCACGAGGACCGAGACGGCGATCATCGTCGGGCTCCCAATCGTCTCGCTCTTCCTCATCTATGTGCTGCTGCGCGTCGTGTGGAAGGTGCCGACGGCGCTGCCCCGCTTCGCGGCCTCCAGCGGCGCTGCGACGGAGCACACGCCACTCAAGCCGATCGAGCAGCCGAAGACGTCGCTCGTCGAGGAAGGCGAAGTGGCTGGAGACTACCAGAAGAGCTGGCTCCAGACGTTCGACCTCACGTTCTTGCTCGGCATGGGGCTCTACTTTGTCGTGATGGTCATCCTGACGTACATTTATCAGCGCGAGCTGCTGACGTCGACGCGCTTCTGGATGCTCCAGCTGCCAAAGCTCTTTGTGATGATGGGCGTGTCGTTGCTTGGCGGCATCATCTGCCGCCACTACTGCGAAGTGGACGCGAAGGGCTACATTATCACGAACAAGTCGTCGCGGTTCAAAGTGAACTACACGCGCAAGCTGCAGCACTTTGCGGCGTACATGGTGCCGCTCGTGATCAAGTCGGAGTTCTCGGGCCCGCTCTCGCTCGCGTGGGGCGACTTTTTCAGCATGCTCGGCTTCCTCGTGCTCATCAAACCGATCCGGGAGCGCTCGACGTTCTTTATGCTCCAGTTCAACTCGCTTGACCGGCCAGAGGACCGACCGCACACGCTCAAGTGGATCATTGCTGGCAATATTGCGCCCGGCATGTTTATCCTCATGTTCTTCAAGTGGCTCTTTGCGGACCACGGCAACCTCACGTTCATCATTGTGTTCATCACGGGCATTGGCGACGGCTTTGCGGAGCCGGTCGGCATCACGTGGGGCAAGCACAAGTACAAGACGCACAGCTGCTTCTCGAAGAACAAGTACACGCGCAGCTGGGAAGGGAGCGCGTGTGTGTTCCTCTCGGGCATGATCTTCCCCGCGCTCCAGTACGCGGACTTTGGCAACTTTACGCAGGTGCTGCTCGCGATGCTCATTTTGCCGCCGACGATGGCGTACGCGGAAGCGACTGCACCGCACACGATGGACACGCCGGTGCTCATGATTGGCTGCGGCGTCATCCTGTATGCGCTCATCAACCTGGTCTAAATTCCCATCCCGTTCGTGCACCGAACGCTGCAACGAAGAGCGGTGGGAGGCATCTCGGCAGTAGCCGTAGCATAGATACCTCGAATCTGCGAATATATTGCACGGCACACGTTTCCTTCATCGCACCTACGTTGTGGACCTTGTTGCTGGTAAAGCAGGTTGAGTTGCAAATGGAGAGCTCACCTTTCCAGCAAGGGCTGGCATCACCACCACCTCGATTTCTAGAACAACGTCCAGATCTGACTTGTGGCGCTTTGCGTGGACGCCCTCAGCCAAAGAAGGCAAGTTGCTTTCTTCCTGTTAACCGGTCCAGTGCGCATTCTAGAAGCGTCACGCAAGCGTGAGTGGTGCTAGCATTTCTGCCTAACCCGATGAGAATCTTGCAAATTTAGAATTACCTTGAGCATTTTTGCAAATCTAGAATCTTCTATGTCAGGAGGACGACCCGCCTGCGGATCTTGACGAATAACGCTGGAGCGGCTCGAGGCAGTTGATGTCGCCCCGCTTCGATCGAAGTGAAACCACCCACCTCCCGTGCGGAGTGATGGTCCAATGCCGCCGCCTCCAGCCGTCGCCGATCCAAAAAAGCTGCCAGGATCGCCCGCACTCTCGGATTTGCTCTGCAAGAAGCACCCACCCAGCTCCAACCACAGTTGCAAGTAGCAAGCAGTACACACTCAAGCCAGCACCATGAGCGCCGCCGAAGCTGAAACCTTCGCTTTCTCGGCCGACATCAACCAGTTGCTGTCGCTCATCATCAACACGTTCTACTCGAACAAGGACATTTTCCTGCGCGAGCTCATCTCGAACGCTTCGGATGCGCTCGACAAGATCCGATACTCGTCGCTCACGGACGCGTCGGTGCTCGACTCGGACAAGAACCTCGAGATCAAGCTGATTGCGGACAAGGCGAACGGCACGCTCACACTCCAGGACTCGGGTATCGGCATGACGAAGGCGGACTTGATCAACAACCTCGGTACGATTGCGAAGTCGGGCACGAAGGCGTTCATGGAGGCCCTTGCGGCTGGTGCGGACATTTCGATGATCGGCCAGTTCGGTGTGGGTTTCTACTCGGCGTACCTCGTCGCGGACAAGGTTGTGGTGCACTCGAAGCACAACGACGACGAGCAGTACGTGTGGGAGTCGGCTGCCGGTGGCTCGTTCACGGTGACGCCGGACACGTCGGAGCCGATTGCGCGCGGCACGCGCATTGTGCTCAAGATGAAGGAGGACATGCTCGAGTACCTTGAGGAGCGCAAGATCAAGGACCTCGTGAAGAAGCACTCCGAGTTCATTGGCTTCCCGATTAAGCTTTACGTTGAGAAGACGGAGGAGAAGGAGGTGACGGACGACGAGGAGGACGAGGACGACAAGGAAGGCGATGACGACAAGCCGACTGTGGAGGAGGTGACTGAGGAGGAGGGTGACAAGAAGAAGAAGACGAAGAAGATCAAGGAGGTGACCCACGAGTGGGACCACTTGAACAGCCAGAAGCCGATTTGGATGCGCAAGGCGGAGGACGTGACGCACGAGGAGTACGCGTCGTTCTACAAGTCGCTGACGAACGACTGGGAGGAGCACAGCGCGGTGAAGCACTTCTCGGTGGAGGGCCAGCTGGAGTTCAAGGCGTGCCTGTTCACGCCGAAGCGCGCGCCGTTCGACATGTTCGAGGGTGGTGCGAAGAAGAAGCTGAACAACATTAAGCTGTATGTGCGCCGCGTGTTCATCATGGACAACTGTGAGGACCTGATGCCGGAGTACCTGTCGTTCGTGAAGGGCGTTGTGGACTCGGAAGACCTCCCGCTGAACATTTCGCGTGAGACGCTCCAGCAGAACAAGATCCTGCGCGTGATCAAGAAAAACCTTGTGAAGAAGTGCCTGGAGATGTTCGCGGAGCTCGCGGAGGATAACGAGAAGTACAAGACGTTCTACGAGGCGTTCAGCAAGAACCTGAAGCTGGGCATCCACGAGGACTCGACGAACCGCACGAAGATCGCGAAGCTTCTGCGCTACCACTCGACCAAGTCGGGTGAGGACACGACGTCGCTTGACGACTACATCTCGCGCATGCCAGAGAACCAGCCGGGCATCTACTACGTGACGGGCGAGAGCAAGAAGGGTGTGGAGAACTCTCCGTTCATTGAGAAGCTCAAGAAGAAGGGCTACGAGGTGATCTTCATGGTGGAGGCGATTGACGAGTACGCGGTGCAGCAGCTGAAGGAGTACGAGGGCAAGAAGTTGATCAGCGCCACGAAGGAGGGTCTCAAGATGGAGGAGACGGAGGACGAGAAGAAGACGTTTGAGGAGGCGAAGGCTGCCACGGCGGGTCTGTGCAAGCTGATCAAGGAGGTGCTCGACGACAAGGTGGAGAAGGTGGAGATCTCGAACCGCATCGTGGAGTCGCCGTGTGTGCTGGTGACGGGCGAGTACGGCTGGTCGGCGAACATGGAGCGCATCATGAAGGCACAGGCACTGCGCGACAGCAGCACGTCGTCGTACATGACTTCGAAGAAGACGATGGAGATCAACCCGCTCCACCCGATCATCAAGTCGCTCCGTGAGAAGGCGGATGCGGACAAGAGCGACAAGACGGTGAAGGACCTGATCTGGCTGCTGTACGACACGTCGCTGCTGACGTCGGGCTTCAGCCTGGACGAGCCGACGACGTTCGCGAACCGCATCCACCGCCTCATCAAGCTCGGTCTGAGCATTGATGACGATGACGAGGTGCAGGAGGACTCGATCGACGACCTGCCTCCTCTTGAGGGCGAGGACGAGGAGGAGAGCACGATGGAGGAGGTGGACTAAGTGCGCGCGTATATCCTCGTGCCGCGGCAAGCTGGGAGCGTGCGAAGGCGAGCGACCGAATCGTGCAAGAGCGAGTGGGGATTGTTTGGGGTCGAGTTTGCAACGACAGTGGCAACGACGTTGTCGATCCTGCTCGGTCCAAGCATCAGCTCGCGGTGTTGTATGAGTTCGGCTCGAGATGACGTGCAAGCTTCGTCGATTCCGTGTTTTGAGGTATATATTTAGGACTTAGCTTTGGTTGCTTGGATGAACACGACTGCTACCTCAATGTGTTGTTTTTTATCGTGACGCCACTGGTTGTGTGTGAGCGAGCTGTGTCATGCGCGACTCGCGTTGCGATTGAGTGAGTCCTCCAACTCGGTCTCGTTGCTCACCACCACCACCACCCCAATGATTCATGCCGACTTTGCGTCGTGCATGCAGCAGCGCCATCGAAGTGGCTGAGGAGTCCTCAGCCACCTTTGTGAGGACTCCAACCACAACGACGTGAAGACCATCTCGCTGTCAAAGCTGGCAGCTTCATTCCGTTTGACAGTTTGCAAAAAAGGCTCCCGACCAGTCATTTCGCCCAAATGTCGCAGAGCACCAGCTCAAGCGAACCCATTCTCAATTCCCCACCACTTCGGAGCTTCCTTTCATCGTCACGCGTCACACGCGCCAGTCGCTGCCACCTGCTTCTTGCTTCAGTGGGTCGCCGCCATGGACGTCACGACCCTCCACAACATCCTGCTGCACACGTTCAGCAATGACGACGCAGCGCGCAAGGCCGCGGAGGACGCCGTGGCCAACCTCCACACAGTGCGCGGCGCTGTACTGCTGCTCATCCAGATCGCTGTGGAGCAGACAGTAGCACGTGAGATTCGCCAAGCGGCCGCCGTGTCGCTTAAGAACCTCGTGCAAAAGTATTGGGAGGGCGACGAGGACACGGCGGGTCAGTGGTCGGCCGTCATCCCGGCGGACGAGAAGGCCGTGTCGCGCCAGAACGCGCTCGAGGCGCTCCTCGTCACGCACGACAACTCGATCCGCTCGTTGCTTGCAGAGACGGTGTCGTACATTGCGCGCTTCGACTTCCCGGTGCGTTGCTTTCCTTTGCTATGCTTACAATGGCGCTCGCAGTAGTAACAAAGGACGAGTAGACGAAGCAGAGGACTCACACGCTGGAGGGCGTTGCGTATGACAGGAGCACTGGCCGACGCTCATCGATGAGATCTGCAAGAACATCCAGAGCGGCGACGCGAACCGCATCATCAATGCGCTCCTCGCGTTGCGCCGTGTCGTGAAGAACTTTGAGTACCGGTCGGACGAGCGCTTGGAGCCACTCTTCCAGCTCGTCGAGGCGGTATTCCCAATGCTGCTCAACATGCTCGCGCAGCTCCAGAGCAACAACTCGCTCGAGGCCGCCAACATGATGCACCTCATCATGAAGACGTACTGGTCGTGCGTGAAGACGAACCTGCCGCCGCACATTGCGCAGACCGAGAACGTGGTCGCGTGGATGAACCTCTTCCGCGCGATCATCGCCAAGCCGCTGCCAGAGGCGAGCGAAGGCGCGGAGCCACTCGGACAGCCGACAGACGAAGAGGAGCGCGGCAAGTGGCCGTGGTGGAAGCTCAAGAAGTGGGCGCTGCAGATCCTCTGTCGCTTCTACACGCGGTACGGGAACCCGAAGAAAGCAGAGGAAGCGTACGTCGAGATGAGCACAGTGTACCGCAACCAGCTCGCGCCCGAGCTGCTGCCGTGCGTGCTCGAGACGCTCGCGCTGCGCAAGAACGGCCGCTTCTGTCCAGACCGCGTCGTGCAGCTCTGTCTCGTGTTCCTCCAAGAGGCGGTCGACTCGTCTGTGGCTTACAAGCTGCTCAAGCCGCACTTGGCGTTCCTCCTCTTTGAAGTCGTCCACCCTGTGCTCTGCCTCACGCCCAAGGACCTCGCGCTCTGGCAAGAGGACCCGCACGAGTTTGTGCGCAAGACGAACGACGTGTTTGAAGACTTTCTCGACCCCGTGTACGCGGCTGCGAACCTCCTCGCGGACCTGTGCACGAAGCGCGGGAAGGACTGTCTCACGAACGTGCTCACGTTCTACACGGGCATTCTGAACGCGTACTTGGTCGCCCCCGAGGTCGAGCGGGACTACATCCAGAAAGACGCGGCGCTCCACGCGCTCTTCTCGCTCGACGGCGTGCTGACGAAGTCGAAGGTCCACAAAGCGCAGGTCGAGACGATGATCGTGACGCACATTCTGCCCGAGTTTACGAACCCGCACGGCTTCCTCCGCTTGCGCGCGTGCAAAGTCTTCTCGCGCAAGTACATGGAAGCGATCAAGTTTGCGAACGAGCAGACGCTCGTGGCGATTGTGAACGGGATGCTCGCGTGTATGTTTGACCCCGAGCTGCCTGTGCGCATTGAAGCCGCGAAGACGATCCGCTTTGTCGTCATGTACCCGCACTCGGACACGGTCGTGGACGTGCTGCGGCCGCGCTTGCCGCAGATCCTCGAGCAGTTTTTCAGTCTTATGGACCAGATCGGGAACGACGAAGTCGTCGTGGCGCTCGAGCACATTATCGACCGCTTCTCAGACGAGATCGGACCATTCTCGGTCCAGCTCGTGAGTAAGTTTGTCGAGTTCTTCCAGCAGTTCACAGCCGCGGCGGAAGAAGACGAAGACGCGTCACTCGCTGCAGTCTCGTGCCTCGATGCGATCAACACGATCCTCATGAGCGTCCACAGCCACCCGGAGCTGTACAACCTCATGGTCCCGACGCTCGGACCCGTGGTGCAGAAAGTGCTGACGGACTTTGATTTTGTCGAGTACATGGAGTCGGGGATCGACATTCTTGGCTCGCTCGCGTTCTACTCGAACAAGATCTCGCCTGCGCTCTGGTCGCTCTTCCCGCTCATCTTTGCGAGCTACAACGACTGGGCGGCCGACTACCTCACGAACTTTGTGCCTGTGATCGACAACTTTGTCGGCCGCGACGTTGACGGCTTCCTCACGGGCGTTGCGACGGACCCGGCGACTGGCCGGTCCGTGCGCTACCTCGAGCTCGTCTTTGCGATGGCGAAAGGCGTGCTCGAGAACGACAAGGCGCAGGACGTGGACGTGTGTGCGGCGTGCCGGCTGCTCTACTCGTTGCTGCACAACCTCTTTGGCCAAGTGGACGAGTGCGTCCCAGCACTCACGCTCCTCACGTGCAAGCGTCTCGCCGAGCAGCCGCTTGTCGACGCGACTGCACGTAGTCTCTTTGGCGTCCTTGGGAGCCTCTTCCACTACAACCCAGTGCTCACACTCGCAGCGATCGAGAGTCTCGGTGCGACTGCCGGTGTCTTCAAGCTCTGGCTCGGCGACCTCAAGCGCTACAACACGCCGTTGGACCGGAAGCTCTTTGTGCTCGGCGTCATGTCAGTGCTTAAGGTCCCACTGGCGCAAGTGCCAGCGCCGCTGCACCCGCACATGAAGCAGCTTGTGCTTGCAGCCATGACGGTGCTTAAGGAGGCGGTCCAGCACCCAGCGCCAGGCGTGTACGTCGACGGCGACGACGAAGGCGACGACGACGAAGGCGGCGGGGAGAACCTCGCGCAGCTGCTGGAGAATGGCGGGTACGACTCGAACGAAGACGCAGAAGACGTGGTGGACGACCAGTACTACGCGATCCTCAAGCAGCTGCGCGAAGAAGCCGAGGGCACGTACGGCTATGACGACGACGATGACGACGACTACGTGAGCTTGCTGGACGAAGTGGACGAGGTCGCGTTCTTCCTCGGCACGCTCCAGGGCTTTGCGCAGACGTACGCGGCGCAGTACCAGGCGTTCGGACTCGACACGGACGCAGACGCGCAGCAGCTGCTCGCAGTCTTTGCAGAGGAGCACGCGAAGCGTGAGGAGGCGAGAGCGAACGGCAGCGACGGCGAAGGCGACGACGAGTGAAGGAGAAGGGACAGGCAATGGAACGCCACGCGCACTGGACGAACTTGAGGACGCAGATGGAGAAGGACGTGCTGGTGCTGGCGTTCGCTGGAATGGTGTGCGCAATAGATTTTGACTTGGAGACGTACTGTACACGAACCACTGGTTTGAGCTCAGAATTGATTTTGAAAACCAATCTGAGACAGAAACATTTTTTTCAAAAAAGGACATTTTGGACAAGTCGATGTTGTTGCAATTTCGGTGCGATTTGACAAATCGATTGGTAATCACGTCGAACTCGCAAACTGGACCCGACGAGACGTCAGGACACCATCGGATGGCGATGTCTCGTGCATATCCAAAGTCGACTCTCATGAGCGTCCTCACCCGTGCGTTCGAGCTGCGCCGCCCGCTTCTCCGCGTCTCCACGTCGTCTCGACTCCACCACCAAGTCCAGCTCCAGATATGCAACCAGCAGCAGCAACGAAGCTTTGTGTCGCTACTGAACGCGATCCCGAGAGCGACGTCGGCACCACGTGAACGCCGCGGTCCGCCACCGACTCCACTCCCAGCACCTCAACAGCTTCGTCTGCGTCATGAGAACTGCTCGATCGAGTACGTCGACTTGCCTCCGCTCCGAACGAACGAGCGAACCAGCGACGTCCCAAGCGCGACTGTCGTTGTGCTGCACGGTGCACCAGGAACGTACAACGACTTTCGTCACCTCGTGCCACTGCTCCAGCAACTCGGACTCCGCGTCCTTGGCGTGAACCTGCCTGGCTCAGGCGGCTCCGAGACGGACGAGAAGCAGTACTTTGAGCAGATCACTGCGGTTGCCTCCGCGCGACTGACACTGCAAGCGTTGCAGGAACTGTGCCCTCCAGACGAGAAGGTCTTCTTGCTCGGCCACTCGTTTGGAGCCCACGCAGCGCTCAACATTGCGGCGCTCAACCTCGAAGACAATGGAGCTCTCGACGTCAGTGGAATGGTGCTTCTCGCGCCGGCAGGCTGTCGACCGCACCGTGTGCTGCGTCCAAAGGCGAACACCATGGTCGTGAATTGGCTGCGCTCGTCGAACGCACTGGTCGCGTGGACGATGAAGGTAGCTGCCAAGTTCATTTACACCAAGTTGCTCGGCTTCCCAGTCGGCTTCCCGGCGAGCCACTACGTCACCGCTATCGTGCGGACGGGTACGACAGACTTCAAACTCATCGCAGATCACGTGCACGCGACGAAAGCGTCGACACCGTCGTTCCTCGCGTGGTCTGCGAGCGACGAGTACGTGGAGAAAGCGATCCCAGAGGAGCTCGCAGCGCTGTGCCACCCGTCTGGGCCTCGTATCGCGTTCACTGGGGGCGGGCACAACATCCAGAAGACGCGCGCGGACGTCCTCGCGCACGAAGTCGGCGTTTGGATCCGTGATGTGCTGCTGCTCCGTCGCGACGCCTCCAACGCCAGTGTCCAAGACAAGGACGCGCGACGTTCCGCTATTCAAGTGCTTCCGTGACGCACGTGATCGCTATGGAGGGGGAGAGTTCCTCCAACAACATCTGAAGGCTTCCGAAGTGGGTTGGGATGCTGGATAGTAGACGCCGAAGTGGAACTAGAGCCACCAGGTGCTGGGGACACTTCACTGGGGTGATGATAAACTACAGTGATTTTCTTCAGTTGAGTCGCTCCAGTCAACACGATGGTGTACTTCGTTGGAAAGTTGGATTTGACTGTGATAGTACAGACCTTACTCCCAATAAGTTACAGTCGCGATCATTATTAGTGACCACCCGCTTTTTTGATACCTCTCGAATTCGGTTTAAATCGTATTTACTCGAAAGTCTTCTTTGCCACAAGAAAATCGGTGGCAATGGCGATGCCGTTGGAAGCACCAGCTCGCGTGCGGCTAACAGCAGCGGAGAAGGTCGAGCTCTACGCCTACCATAAAGACCACCCAGAGATGTCGCTTCGGAAGCTGTGTGTGTGGGCCCAACAGTAGT
>JAASGD010000835.1:0-15871 GCA_023334115.1 Globisporangium megalacanthum | reverse complement strand
TACTGCGAATTTCGATGACCGGATTGTATCACCGCAATCGTCGCAGAACGCTCTATCGTTTTTGATATGTTTTTAGCTTCTACGAGCAAAATTGACGGTTCAGCCAACAAAATAGTTTTTTTCCCAACACTTTTGTCGCGCACTTTAGCTAATGGAATCTTTGATATTTTTGAATTCTCGTGATTCTTAGGGATAGGGTTACTATACCACTTTAGTGTCATCTCACCTCCGCAGATGCATGTCATCTGGTAAAATACCTATGTTATCTATCTCACAAACTAAATCCAAATCCCCTGCGCAGGGTGATATGCGTTAATCTTGTGATTGATTGTGGTGTTGACCGAAGCTCGGTCCGTCTTTGGCATGAATCACTAGATTAACGCCCGTGGACCGCGGTGGTCGGTCTTGTCTGTCTGTGAATTTGACATGTTCCGTACAACATGTTAGAAAAAGATGACTGTGAGATTGAGTATGTATTCGTTCAAGTACGACACCTGCGTTTGAAAAGATTTTTCAAGCTTTTTTACGTTGGGGGCAAACTGCGGCCCGTTTTAGACAATATGATGGCCTGCTATGTTGTACTTCAGGCAACGAAATTTCGTTCATGTTGAACGAGATAGCATCTTCGTGTTGGCCCTTTTTCCAAAGTGTACCACGTCGCAGTGGCTTTGTCCACAAACACAGATGTCCAATTATTTGAAACGCAACTTTTAAGCATTTCATATTTTGGCTGCTGACGATCAAGCGATTTGAGTTTGATATCAAAATTACGCGCACACAAATCTCATCAAGGTGGGTTGTGGCACGCTCTCATCATGCAAATGGCCATGTTCAGCTCTGTCATCGCTACTTCACCACCAAACGACTTCTCGTTGACTTACACTCGACACCTTCAATGCAGCTCTCTCCTCCAAAAATTTCGCTGTCGTCCTTGGTCTTACCGCCACCGGCATCATCCTCGCTCTCACTTGAGTGGTTGCCTGCGCCGCCGTCCGAGCTGTCGTCCGCCGCCTTGCCGTCGAGGAGCCGGCGCGCGACGCGCTTTCCGAGGGCATATCCGATCTTTTTGAGGTGCTTCTTGCCGGGGCGCTGGCGCTGGATGTCGCGGCTGATACACTGATTCGGCCTCTTGCAGTGGCATGTGCGACCTCGCGGTTCGAGCCTGAAAACCAGCAGCAGACATGGTCAGCTCGCATTCATATCCGAACTCCCCAGCACTCATATACTTACCTCTAACGCAAAAAGAGCTGCGGTCAGTCTGACGAGCTGAGCGTGCGACCCCACGAGAAACTTCGAGTGCTCGAGTGGCGTGTCACCACGCCCTTTTGCTGTCTCGCTGTGAACGATGAACGAGTTGAAGATTGTGATGTCATCTAACTTTAAAAAGATAGTCTTTCAGTACGGTGCGTACGTCGTTGCCATCTGCAGCGAGTAGCGCTGGCGGAATTGGTCATGCATGTCCACCCTTCCCATACAGCGCAGCTGGTCGCGCTTCATAGACGGGCAGGGAACGGTGACCTTCCCCCTTCCAGGCGGCCACCACACTGCAATACCAAAGCGCGCAACAAATGAAACGCCCATCCCATGCTTCATCCAAACGCATTCAAATGTCCTCTCGCCGTAGCTTTTGATCTGGTGACTACCGCCAGTCAGGAGTGCTTGACTAGGTTTGTTGTTCTACCAGACCAAGGCTGCCATTGAGAACACGTCTTCGCCAACGCTATTATCACTGTCCCATGTGCGATCTTGTCTTGATGCCGTCGATTCTATTCTTTGAGCGCATCCGGGTACCCCAGCCGACTCGCAATGATGGTGTCGATTGTGTACACACCTCGGCGCAGCAGCTGCAGCGCAAGCTGCACCGAGGTGTATAACTGGTCTGTCACCAATGAATGGAAGACACCAGGCCAGTGCGCTGGAAGCAAAGCGTTCGTTTTCCTCACCACCGCCGCCGACCGGCTGTTGGCATACAGATGAGTTCCCAGCTCCGACCTCGGTTTGAATGCTGCGCTTCACAGCAGTAGATCTCCAACATGCAGGTGCGACATGTTCGGAAAGACAACATGTTGTAAGAGACAACATGTTTGACTTAAACAAAAAAGAAACCCGCAAACTACTCGCCAGGATTAGCGGGCTCCAAACAACACGCCAAGCCATGTCGCCGCACGTCCACACACCTGAGGCAGTACGCAGTGTGAGCGCAGCACGACGTGCACAGCTTGCTCCCCTATGAATGTGGTTTGTCCTTGATGTATAGTTGGGTCCGGCTGTACCGGCGCTGCGGCGGGATTATGCCTTCGTCGATCGCTATGACGGCTGGCGTGCTGTACCCCTTCTAGAACGTTCGCTGCAGGCAGCCCACGACAGACTGCACGTTCCAAGCTCGATCCATTGACGCCTTCCAGCTGGGCTTGTCTGAAAGTGGAGTTACTGCGTCACGTGAGCGAACTGGTTGCGCAGCAACAAACGACCAAACATATCCGCTAAGATGGATCTGGTGCTTGCCGTTGCGCAGTGGTAGCGGAAGTGCGCTTTTTGGGTTAGGCTTTGGGTGATCAGGAGTCCGATGCCGATGAGAATCTTGTGAGGCTCCACCACTTGCTTCTTGGCCTCGCGCTACATTATCTTAGCTTTGTCATCTTCTGCTCATTTACTTCAAGACAGGAATGTCCCGCAACGCGGACCGTCAGATACTGCACACCAGTGGATCGAATGTGAGCCAAGCCAATCGCAACCGCATCAACGAAGTGGCGCTCGCACCGATTTCTCGCTAGTGCCGATGATTGCCGTGGGGTGATAGTCTCGTCCACTTTGACGCTGTCACATACATCATCAATCACATCAGAACATGTTGTCTGGAGTGCATGACCATTTGCGAACACACGCACCCGTTAGCTGCTGTAGCTGCCGTTCGACAGCCCGTTTTGCGCTACTTCGATAGGCGGCAGTTTGTCTGATTCAGCGCGTCTTGTCACGGAGTGCTTGCTCTCGCACATCCGATACCGCAGTGTTCGAGTCGTCGACTGCTGTAGGGGTGGCAGGAGCCGGAGTCCGCATGCTGGCAACTTCAACGTCAGCGCGTTGCGTTATCGGAAGCGGGTTCACTTCGTCCGCGTTCGCTCCCGGTGTTTGCGTCGCAGTCGTAGCCGGTGACTTTGCGGGCGCTGCAGGCTTTTGGTGGTCGCTTCGGGCTTCACTGCGGCCGCCGCGGGCTTGTTCAAAGCAATTTGCACGCTCGGCGGTGCTACAGCTGGCTCTGTCGCGGTTGCCTCGTTCGCGGCGGAAGATGCGGCTGCAGGAGCGGGAGCGGCCCGTTTCACTGCGATCACCTCCGCTCCATCTTCTGCGCCGGTGTCAAACGCTTCTTGCCTACATTTCGCAGTGCAGCGTTTGTGTCGTCTCCCGTCTCCTTCACGTTTCTCGGCGTGGGTCATCTCTCTTAAAACGGTGAAACATCAAATTGAGAGGTCTGGGTCACGAGCTGAGAGAGCCAGAGCCACTCGATTTGGAGGGGCAGGGCTGAAAAGGTCTCAACACAGTTTGAGTTTCCACGCACCCGATCTCGTCTTTTTGTCACAAGAGATGCCTAGATATGTGTATTTTGGGCGAATTGGTTGAATAGCCGTTTTCGAAACTGGTCGACATCTAGCTTTCCGAGCCAACGCTAATAAAACATGTGCTACACAAAGCACATGCTTATTTTTAGAACATGTTATATTATACAACAACGGTCCAAGGGGAATTAACGACATCGCAAGTCGGCTTCAGGGCATGCATTTGTTTGGCGGCGAGGTCAGTGTTGCTGACGAAAGTCGCTATGTTGTCGATCAGCTGCGAGACAAATCTATACAAGTGTGATTGAGTGTGTTTAATTTGGGACGCTTGTTTTTTACATCATAAAAATGTGTTCACTTAGGTTTTTGTATATGTATATAAGTCCACGGGAAACCAAATGATACCAACTAGAAGGGGGACATTTCGAGAAAATGACAATTGAATTGTGTTAGCACGAAATCATACGTAAGGGAAGTTTCAAGAAACCGCGCTCTCAGTGTTTTGCCCCAAGGTAATTTTGCAGGGATTTTAAAATAAAAGCAGTGGACGAGCGCGGCCGCATTGACTCCGACAGTGACAGCGGGAAGGGCCTGAGTGCTCGACTAGCCAACACAACGCCAGCAGAGGCAAAGTCGTCATGCGCCCACTCCTCTCTACCAGTCACGGAATGCAGAGCAGGAACAGCAATCACGCGAGATAAAGGAAGCACACTCATCGAAGTCAAGCTGAGGACTATTTTTGGTTTCAGTATGGGAACTAAGTGCCGGAAAACGAAATGATGCTTGTAAGTTTCAGTTAATTACGAAAAGTCTTCAATTTGTAAATTTTGATTTTACAAAATGACGCAATTCGGAATTTGAATGAAATTTTTTGAGACTGAAATATAATTTTGGATGTCTTTAATCATCAATGTCTGTAAGAAGGGACCAGTTTTCGGGTCATTTTTATGGTGTGCTCTAGAACATCACCGGTCTGTTCTCTTATCGTCGCAAAAATTGACCACTCTGAAGACCACGTAAAAGTGAGAATGTACACAGGAGCATTTGTTGATTGGAGCATTCGCGAGCTCATGGTGACACCGTCAAAAGGCTGACTTGTATATGAATATGCGATCCATTCTTTGTGATATTTGAGATTATAGCCATAATGACGAAATTGACTTGAATAAAGCATCTAAAAATAGTTTCTTGGAAAAATTCTTTATCCGTCTAGCGGCCACCTCGTAAAAAAACGGCACTCATGGATAAAGAAGATTTTGATAGGGCATGATATCTCAACAACCATGACGATCTAGTTAAAGAAACTTTGGTGAGTTTCACCAAACACACAGATGAACATGCGCTGCAAGTTTGAGCCGGATCGACAAAGGACTGGTGAAGTTAGCATTTTCGACCGCATATGCCAGAGTTCACTTCTTACAGATATTGATGATAAATTTGGCCCAAATACCACATAAAAGGTATTTTCAGAGCTTTGCTGCGCGAATTCAAGTCAAATAAGACTCAATCTGGATCCCCAGTATTTTTTTCCACAATATTGGTAAACAAAAAAGGCAGGAGCTGTTGTGACAAGCCAGAGCACCCCCGTATTCCGTCTATGAACCATTTGACAAAATCAACACAAGCCAGCACAAGCCAGCACAAGCCGCTGCAAAAGAGACACCTCCAAAGTATACGCCAAATCGCGTATAGCTGGTTAGCCTCTCAGCTTCTACAAAGACAAGCCTGGAGTGAGACAGCTCTCTCTGGTCACCTACCAAATCCGCTGCCTTCCAAACTGAAGACAAGACCAATTGATTCGAACTTAAACTAACTCCCACCAAAACCCACCAGATTCAACCGCACTTAAACGCGAACCAATTTCTCAAATGGCATACTCAAGAGAAGTTTGACATGGCTCCTGGTTGCCATACTAAAATAGTCATTTGCACCAGAAACCGTGTCGAACCACAAACGCTGAGTCCGTAGAGCAGCCAGCACGGGGGGCGAGCCTCACGTGTGTTCTACCGCAAGCGCAGGTCCGCCACTCTCCCTTTTCTACACTGCTTCCCGACGAGAGAGATAATGATGAAATGCATTCACACTAATAGCTTATGCACTGATACACAAGTACCTTTAACGAAGAAACTGCAGCTCACGCTTACTCACAAGCCCACCGCGGTGGCCGCGCACCATCTCTTCGGCAAAGAGGAGAACAAACACTCCGCAATTGTAGGAGTATGACTGGATGCCCATACTTGCTTCCACGATCCGCACCCGAAAGGACCGCTTGAAAGTTGAAACAAAAAATGAAACAGTCTCTCCTCCGCTATCTTTGCCTCCGCCGTGTAGCCTGAGCACATGGGGCCGTAGATCTGCACCTTCCCCTTGCCAACGACGATGCACGCACCGCACCAGTGGCTGTTCCCGAGGTTCGTCGGGAAGGCCACGTGCTCTGTCGAGCTCGAAAGCAGCACGTCCGCCGCTGCTCACTCCCCGACCACCGCGTAGGAGAGATCGAACGCGGCAGGATAGATCGCGATGTTGTCGTGACGGCTAAACAAACGTTGCAGCGGGATGTAGATTGTGGCGTCGCTGAGCGATGTCTTCCCGACAAAGTCCAGAAGGTTCGCCTGTCCATACACCACACATCTGTTAGTTCACGAACAATGTCCTTCGACTCAACAACGGTACAGTGCTCCAGACTTATCTGTTATGAGAAGAGCTCAATTCGGTGGAGTCCCGCGACAAGCCGGTCATCCCGTTTTTGTTGGTACCGCAGCCGAAAGTTCTCTGCGCATCATAGTCGACATGGGGCAGCCATGACACGGCAACGTCGACTCGCTCGCACACAACCACAGCACTTTAGCCACTGCGTCATGAGCAGTAGTGGCTCACACGAGAAAACAGCGGTGCCTGGAACATCGATGCCGATCTACTCCTCGCCGAGCCCAGGCGTTCGATTTTGAAGCATCACCTTTTGGGTGTTGCATCTCTTGAACTCCAGATAGGCAGGAATGGGACGATCTGATCGATCGCGAGGTGTTCCACCTTGCACTTCCTGGTGTCGAATGCGCATGGTTGCTTGTTGGCCACTATGTACACCTCAAACTCGCGGAGAGCCGATGCGGATGAGTAGTACGTTGCTGGAGACGAGAACAGGTAGCGCACCGTGGCCAGACTGGGATTTTGCGTGGTGCGTGTACGACGCCTCATGGGTGAGCGGCATGCAGGGACTGGTCTTAGTCTTCCGAGCAGTAGCGGAAGTCTCGAGGCTGCCACTGCTGCGCTGCGGCCCCTCGTTCTTATAGTCGGAGATCCACAAGTCTTCGGCCGCGATGACTTCAAACTCGTGTGTTGATACCGGCTCACATCCGATGACGATCTCCTGCGTAGGTAGAGGCTTCAGGTAGTTCTTGATGCTCTGTTCGCATTCCTCGTCCTCGGCTTGTTCCTCGACGATCTCACACTCCTGGCCCTCAGCTTGATTGTCAACTATCCCAGTCTGAACGTTGTCAACTGGAGTTTGCTGATTAACAAGCTCGGTCTCGTCCTCGCTTTCTCAGTTGCTGGCAGCCGCACGCACGTCATGTCGCTCGCTGACCACCTGGGGCAGCTCCACAGAGAGCTCTGAAGCTTCTTGATCGTCATCCACCGGCTCAGCATCTCTGGAGTTCGGACTCTGGGACATCAAACGTGCGGGCTGGAGGCTCGCCAACTCCTCGGCTTCTTTGTGCCATGGAAGGAGCGAGCCCACGATCTTCAACACATCCAGGCATCCCTGAACAAGAGCATGCCGGACTCGCTCAGGGTCTGGCAGATGTTCATGGCAAGCTCGCTGGCAACCATGAACTTCTGGTTCTGGTCCATGACTTGTGCCTTGCTGAGTCTGATAGAGCCTTTCCCGAAGGCAGAGACGGCAGGGAGATACGCCTGCTTTCAAGCTCGCGCCATTGAAAGTAGTCACCGCGGATTCAAGTCGACGGGATCTTGGACTCTGCCGCCAAGAACGTCCGGATGTAGATGACGTGGCAGCAAAGAAGAAGCCGGGTAGTCATAACAAGCATAAGCATCTCCATGACGACGTCTTGATCGCGTACTCTACGTTTACCTCGTCACTGGTGTTGTCGTCGGTAGCGACGGACTTGATGAAGTAAATTCTCTGGAGGGCTTCGTAATACTGGTACCTTGCCGCTGTCATCGCGTACTCGTACTCGTTGAAGATCAAAGAGCAGGCATGTTCGCTGACGTCGCCACGCGGGCCATCTCGTGGTCGTAGGTTGAGTTACACACTACCGCAAGCTTGAACAGGCGCATCTGGTAGTCTCGCTCGATCAATGTCTGATATACCATGATTGCTGCGATGCACTTGTCCACGTTCATGAAGCTTGTCACGGCCTCCTTCAGGTGTTTCCAAGAGGCTTCCAGTCTGTTGTTGGTTTTGTTCCCCAACGTCACTGCACTATGGCGTGTTTAGGTGCACCAGAGGTCGCGGCACGAGTCCCAGTTGGCTACAAAGTACACCTCGAAGTTGTTGTACAGCACGCTGGAGTTATGTCTTTCAAGCACAGCCTTTCTATTCACCTAACTTGTCGACGACAACCTCCTGGTTCTCCGTCAGCTTCGCGGCTTGTCGAGCGACAATCTGCGTCTCTGCTCGACAGCGGCACTTTCAGCAGGAAGCGCACGTACTCACGATACTTGACGTACTCGCTCTCTGTCTTCGCGTATGTCAGCAACTCAACGACGCCCTTCATCCTGTCCTTGTGCCATGCTGACAGCGTGTACTTCTCGCTCGCAATCTCCTCGCTAAGCCACTTGACGACGTGTAATTGGCACAAAAGGCATCAAGCCCTCTAAACCCCTACTTGAGCACCTTCATCTCGCCAAAGTCCTTGACAATGATTAAGTACTGGATGCGACACCAATCTGGTTGGCTGGACTTGAAAGCGTCCACTGCCGTCGTGAGTGTCTCCACGCGCTTGTTGTGCAGTATCGCGTGCTGGACGTACTGGCCGCGACCGAAAACGTCGTTCGCCATGAAACTAAAGACCAGTTAGCGAGCCGGGTTCGCCCGGTGGATTGTGTAAATCAAGAGCACATCGGGTAACTGGGCAACGACCTCACGCATGTGCAGCGTCTGATCTGTGATACAGGTGGCGATTTTCTGTGGCACCAGCACACACATGGCCAGAGAGATCAGAAGACATGGTAGACAAGTGTGAAAGGTCTTCCATATTCATTGCTATATGCACACCTTCTTGTCGATCTTCGTCGCGAAGATGCGTCATACGTTCTCCGCCTCAGCCTCACAGAGGTCCTTCATCCACCGGTGAAGAAGTTCGGCACTTTTCCTTGCCCCCACCTCGCGAGCCTTGAGTCGGACGACGAGGTTGCTGATGTCCTTGACCGTGGGGTTGGCGCATGTGTTCTCACTGGTGTACGCCTGCGTGCTCTTCTTCTTGGCGCTGGTTGTCCTGAGGAGGTCGACCGTCTAAATCATGTCTTCCAAGATCGCCATCCATGTCGACGCGTACGCGCTGAACGGCGTTTGGGACACGTCGTGGTGATGCGTGACGTAGGCCTTCGTAAGCATGACTCGCCACGCACCCCCTTCTTCTCGTAAGTGTGCGTGGATCTACAGGCAGCATCACAGAAGCACACAACGTCAAAATCAAGGCCCACAAGCCTCACAAGCCATGACATTCTGCACAAACGCCGCAATAGGCCATTACACTCTGCACACAAGCCACAACAAGCCACAACTTGTATCCAAGCACGACAAGCCGCGACAATCTGCGCACTAGCCACAACAATTCGCGAAACTCTGCACACAACCCTCGGCCAAACAACAGCAACACACGTCAACGCACCCGAGCATAACAGTCCATCGGCCCTGTCTCCAGTCTTGCGCGCTTGTCCAAGATCCGGAACTCGTAGGAGCCCGCATTCGTACACACAAACATATTGAGGTAGAATCGCCACGAGTCAGGGGTCGTTGGTGTTGTAGACGCTTAAGCTGCACAAATGCGCTAGATTCGCTGCGAAGCGTTCATGTTCGTGGGCAGCCTGAACAGCTACGTTTGCAAACCACAGAGGACACTCTCAGTCACGCGTTAGCCCACACGCCGGTCGCAAAGGAAACCAACGTTTTCGACAGCGCGCCAGCTTCACCTGGAATTTCTTCGCCATGTACGTTGTGATGTATACGTGAAAACCCTCCCAAATGTCAAACTCAAGCTGGTCGGGCTGTGGGGCGGTCGTGCTTGAGCTCATAGCGGCTTGCTAGGCTGATGGTGGCAGCAGCGACACGTCCTCTACGTCTCGGTTGTCATCGTCATCCGGAGAAAACCCAGGCGATAGCTCCGGCGACGGCGTCGAAGCCACTGACGCCGAGAAGTTATGCGAAACGGCTCGCTTCAGAGATTGCGGCTGGAGTCGATGCAACACACCAACAATGTGGTTATCGCGAGCGTGTCGGACAAAGGGTACTGCAAGACAGCTATTCGCCGAGCTTTCGCAGACGAACTTCGCACGCAGTCAGCTCTCGGCGCTAGCAAATCTCTATTGGCGGCATTCGCCGCTGCGCATGTCAATCGGTCGCAGTGGCGTGCAGTACGTACTACGTTTTGAGGCGCGCTTGTGTCCCTGCGGCGATCGCCACACCATCTTCGTCTTCGCCATCTCCGCTGTAAAATCATGTACACAGCACAGCACCAAACCGCCAACACCCCTTCACCAAATCGTCGCCACGTGCATTCCATTCTGTCACATACAAACTGCCTTTCTTTGGCGCTTGCTTCCGAGGGAGGAGATTCTGAAATGAGAGGCTGTGAGTGAAAGCGGAAACCAACCGGTATACCTACACGTCCAGCTGCTATACAGCCGCCCGGGCGCCGGATATTGACGGGGTAGGTACACAACGTTTCTGGAACGTTCCTCCAAAACTGATATCTGGGGGCTTGTCCCAATAGACACTTTCAACAAAAAACAGTTTCGAGGCCGAAAGTCTGGACACCAATTTTGATATACCACAACTTCGTTAGAATTTCTCTTGGCGAATTAGATGGTCCCTTGGTGGAGCTCAGATTCTCCTCTTTTCGAATATGCATCAAACTCTGATTGCATCTTCACTATGGTAAGCATCATTTTGTTTTCCGTGGACTCACAAGCGGAGTATTAATTCTCTGGATTTTTAATCCAGAGTTACTCCGGGATCAAAATCGCGTCCGAATTCTAGTACAAACGAATATCTTGTAGCAATTTATGTAATGGATGTCAAACATAAACCTTTGAGATTCATATTTGTTGTAACTTGAGTTAATACAGTCATTTTTGACTATATCAGGTAAGATTTTTTCTGTCGTGCGACATCGTGAGAAGAATATTGCACGATAGACCGACAGTCGACATTCATTTTGTGTATATTTTGTCGCAGATATTATATTACGAAGGAATTTCAACACGGAGTTGACAGCTGCATACCGAGATCGATTTGTTCACACAAGAATACGTTATGTTGAACGATATTGAACACCAGGAATGGTATTTTCAGGTTGCCGTGGTCTCGTGCGCTTGATTTGCAATATGCAGGTCACCACAACCTGCGCCAGCAGTGATATGAGAGGTTTCTGTATCGCACTGCCACCGCACAGGAGTGAAACGACTCTCCCGGTCTCGCGCGTATCGACTCGGTCGGGAAATGCCTGCCGCTAGCCGTATCAGCACTAACACGTAGTAGAAACACTATGACGGCAACGTTCCAGTTGCTATTACTGACTTCCGAATACCAGGAATCGTGCGCAAGGCCGGCGTTAGAACCGCAAGTCTGTTCGTCATCTGGAGGCTCGTGAGCTACCGCGTCAAGACAGACAGCATCTACAGCGCCTTCGAGTACACCCGACCAGCGTCACCGCTCCTGCGTATGTCCAACATGACAAACGTCACGATTCACATCGGCCACCTGATGTTCAACTGTATTGCGAGCCAGTGCTAGCTCATGGCGCGGCCATGAATCTTCTTGTTCAGCGTTGAGAGTTCACAGTTGTACCCCTGACACCAGAGCCATCGAGGACGTGCTCAAGACCCAAGACGAGATCTTCCTCAACGGCGACTACGAAATCACCCACTTCCCCAATCTCCTTGTCAGCGGTATCTACGGGCCCTAACGGCGACGAGTGGTACTTCCGCCGCAAGACCGCAAGTGGCCGCTTCTCACATCAGATGCTCATAAGACGAAGTCATGTGTGAAAAGTACAAACCCATGCGCATGTTCGCTGCGCACTAAGCCCAAGGTGGATTCATACACGTCAAGGATATATGTGACTTCCACAAGCGACATGTTTGCCAAGACCGGCTTCGGCGTCGATTTTCGCTTCCTCTAGCCTAGACCTTTGGTAAGATGCGCAAAGCGTCCGCAGACGCGTTCACGAGCTACTCGCCCACGATGCCGCATCGATTCGTCGAGTTCGGGCGAACGTGGCGCCCACCACGCGCGTCCTACGCTCGGCTGAAGGCCGATGTGACCCAGAACCTCGCGGTCGTGAACGCATTTGTGTACAGCGGTAATCAATTGCTTCTACCTGACACCACCACTACCTTGTTCCCCGCTCCCCATCTGCGCTTCTTGTGTGAATGCTTGCGTGTTCGCATGTAGGACTTTATCGTGGGGCAGACAGTGATCGCAGGGGCCACTGCTCATGGCGCTGCTCGTGATGGCAACGAGGAATCGCCGCCACCACCCCAGGAAGACCTTGTCTCGCTCTTATTCGGCATCCGCGTGAATGCATACCTGCGCTACAAAGACGCTGTGTTCAATAGGAGATTACGAAGCCCTGCGACGTGGTGATCAAATATATGCTTGCCAGCAATTGCCGAAAGCAACCTAAGTATCCAAACCCCGCACATCCACCGCATGCTTGCGATGCACGCTGCATGCGGGAAACGAAATCGTCGAGCTTCCGAGCTTTCTCGAAGTGAGTCTCACCTAAAGGCGCTGCTCACTTTTGGTTTGACATTGCCACGAGATGCCAGTTCAGTACGAGATGCTTTTGCTGCATTTTTGTGCTTGATTTTCTCAATTGTGGTCGCTAGAAATTGACTACATACAAAAACGTATTGTTTCCCATCACGCCGCATTTAGCGGATACACGCTGGGCGGGCCCATGTTTAGTGTTGAAACACAAAATCTGGCGTAATGAATTGCACAATTTACTAATAGCGTGATGGATGCGGATGATAGATTTCCACAACAAATTTTAACCCATCCAATCCGGAAGCTTTTCGAAGCTTTATGCTGTATAGTACAGCATAAGAGACATCTTGATATTTGTATACATGTGAAAAAAAGAATACTTGAAGCTGGGGCAACGTACCACACTCAAAGTGGGACTCTTTCATATGCTGTATAAATACCCTTCCATTCGATTGGTTCTGCTGTATTCAGCAGCATAAATATCGAACATCGACGTAGCAGAAACTCTTTTACACACATATTTCGTGGTCATTGTGATGCCACACTGAACAGACAGGGATGTGTGTACACAGATGCCTGAGCTATGTAGACAAAATTTTGACAGTTTCGAAGATGTTCAACTTTCATACAGAACCCAAGCTGAAGTACCGATTTTCAAAAAAAATGAGCACATCTCTCTGATGGATTTGAGGAGAAAGTGTGGAACTTTCCATGTTTTTTGCACCACCTCCGTAAATTGGTGGGTGTATAAGATTTTGTATATAGAACCAAATGTTTTGCTTATGTTGTATTATACACCATACGTTGCCCAAAAAGTGCGGTGCTGTATAATACAGCTATCCGGACTTAAAGGGTTTAACTTCCGCTAAAGCTGCTTAGCGTAGGGTTTAAAGATTGGTGTGAATGCTCAAACGTTACTGTTGTAAACGCAAACATAAAACCCAGAGCTTTCTGTGCTTGGCGCGGCATTCAGTGGGATATGAACTCGCAACCACCCTGCTCGCCAAAAAGCCCCTCGGACCGGAGTGCTGGTCGGCCCATTTCTGTGCGGGGGAGTTCGAGATGGGCGGCAACACGTGGGTTCTGGCCAACGTGTACGCTCTAAGAAACCGGGCGGCGCGCGGGGCCCCTCTTCCGGTGGCTGGTCTGGATTAACACGTACACGCCGAGATTGCAGCTAGACGGGGAGATCAACTGCACGAAAGTGGAGACGCTGGATCGGTCATAACCAGTACAGGGATCGCAGCAGTACTCTACTGCACCTCAACACCTGCTCGACCAACTCGGCTTGGTGGATGCAGCCAGCCCGGCTGTGCTGAATTGCGAAACGGAACACGATTCGGCGACTATTCGAGCAGTGAAACACACCTACCACTACACAACAACGCTTGGAGAGGCAGCCTCAAGCCGCCTGGATCGGTGGTAAACTATGTTGCTAGGGTCAAGATGGTCGGTGGGCGTTGCAGTGCTCCGGGCGGCGGGGCACTCTGGCCACGATGGTTTTTTCCTGCGCTTGTCGGACCCAGAGGCTTCCAGCTGGACGAGGTCGTACAAGAGGGCGTATCCTCCACAGTCTCACTGCTACATGGCGGTCTCGACAGCATGCGGAAAGGCATTGACAACTTCGGCAGCAACCTGGGCGGAAGCCATCGACAAATGGGACTTGCTGAAGACACAGCTGCAAGTTACCTGCCTTTGGAGCGCGCGAGCGTCGTATGGTGCGCGGACACCCGGGTTTGTAGGAGGATACGGCGCCTACGATGCGCACTATCAACGGCGATCCTCTGGCCAAGCCACGCTGGGCTTTCCTCAGTGGACTCGGTCACGGCCGACATGGACCAGCGCACGCGGATGCCGGCACGCGGATACCGGCACACCAGGTTACGGCCTTGCCAGCAGCCATTGCAGATGCAGAATGCTCGAGACAGGGGCTACAACAGCGGGTCACGTTTGCGCGCTACGCGACTGGCGCTACTCAATAACAGAAGCGATTCTTTTCGCATTTCTCCGTGAAGCTCGGTCCCAAGCAACCGCTGTACTTTGGCAACGCCCAGCCAGGCGAATCTACCACTTCACGCGTGCCAGCGAACGCGTTGGCACGAGACTGGAGGCCGATCCTGCAGAAAGAGCCGGCCGAGGCATAGTCGATCAAGGCATGGTTCACGGAAGTCAATTCTAGACAAGAGGTGAAAGGGGAGGACGCGCTTGTGGCGCCAATCTCGGCGACCGAGGTAGCAGAAGTCATGGGGCACCTGAAAGATGGAAAAGCTTGCAGGCCAGACTGGCTCGCGAGCGAGTTCTACCATGACCACGCCAGCTTGCAGATCCCGCACCTCGCCCACCTTTTCTCAGAGATCCTCAAGCATTATCGAGACCCACAATCGTTTGCCAAAGCGGAAGTGTGTTGCATTCCAACAGTGGCCGGTTCACGGTTCGGCCTGGACTGCCGCCCGATCACACTGTTGAACGGCGACTACAAGCACTTCACGAGGGTCCTGGCTACACAACTCGGTAAACACCTCGATCACCTGATTCATGAAACCCAGAACGGGTTCGTTCCAGGGAGGGACATTCACGACAACATCGACATCTTGTCGGCGGCACGAGCTCTCGTGGAGGCAGGGCAGACTCCTCGATCTCTGTCCGTGCTCGTGCTGGACTTCATCAAGGCGTAAGACTCCATCGACCGCTCCTTCCTATGCGCAGTGCTCCTCCACCATCGTCTGCCCGCTCGGTTCGTGGACGTCGTGATGAAGTTGCACGATAGGATCACAGCAACTTTCCTGGCGAATGGTTTTCAGTCGGGGGAGGTGTCGATGGAGTGCGGCATCCACCAAGGGTGCCCCATGGTTCGTTTGCTTTTCATCCTGTCTCTTGACTCGCTCTTTCGGCGCGTGGACGAGCATCCAGCTGGACTCGGCGTCGTCATCCCATGCGAAGGCTGATCACGACGAGTCCCAATTGGGGGGTACGCTGATGACGTTGCACTGTACGTCTCTACGGTTGACGAGGAAAACGTTGCACTGGCTGTGGTCCGACTGTTCGGGCTGGCGTCGGGTTTGCAACTCAAAATGAAAAATGTGTCGCGGTGTGTCTGCACAAGGACGGCCCTGGTCCCATACACGCTGCGATGGAGATCTCGCCAGCGAAGTCCACTACGGCGGTCCGCTATCTGGTGACCCAGGTCTCCAGTGCGGGCCTAAGTAGCACGGTCTGGGGGGAGGTGCTGAGGACTGTGCAGGTGCGGGTTATGCTCGGGAGCTCGAAGACAACAGATGTTCTGCAGCGAGTGAGATTGGTCCAAGCCATCGTGTTACCCAAACTCGCGTTCGTGACGCCACGTACCGCTTGACGGGGGGGGGGG
>JAASGD010000834.1:0-15877 GCA_023334115.1 Globisporangium megalacanthum | reverse complement strand
CGCTTCTGAACCCGCGGACGCCCCTCAACACAAAGAGAGACACCGCAATGCATACGATGGAGAACCTTAATTGTAGAGCAAGGTACAGCATCGTCAACGACACTCTCTGGGTCAGTATTGATGACATGGTACGCGTGGAAATTTGTGTGATTTAGAGAGGCTTATGGCGACATTGTGACCCGATTGGTCATCCCTTGTCGAAGTATGCGATAGCTATCGGCGGAGCTGGCGAATACAAACTCGATCACATGGAGAAGCAGCGCCTGCGCGTGAAAGACGTGCTGCCAGCGTTCATTAGGTGTGATTCCGACCTGTGCGCTCAGGCACATGACCATTTAGCAGACTTGTAAAATTAATCTCAGTCTAAATTGAAGATAACAATCGTTTCGACACTCAACATTTCCGCTCTGTCCAGACTTGCGAAATTAAACCCTTTCGAAAACGAAACGTCCCAACCATTAAAATACACCACATTTCCGCCGTGTCCCAATCATTAACATACGGAGGAAGTACGAGCTGTCAGCACCAGCAAACACTCCACAATTTCAATTTATCACAAAAAATCATGTATAATGTGCAGGCCATGGTTTGATAATTGCTGCTACAGTACATACAACACAAAGTGTTGAAACTTTGATACTCTGATCGTAATACGGTAAAACAATACTTCAATCCGCAGTGTATGGCCTTACAGTATACAATACGATCAGATGATTTCACTAAGTTCATCTCAGTTCATCTCTGCCGGGTCGAATAGGTAAAAATATCGTATAAAACGCGAAGTTATTTAAAAATAGAAGGTTATTGTGTATACATATCAAAAAGGAGTGGTACTAAATATTAAACCTTAGTTTAGGGTATATTATTACGCACGGTATAATATGCGAATAGTGCCTTCAGTGGATGCGAAAGGTATTGTAATCGGAAGGGTATACAAATCGGCAGAACCCGTTAGGTTACGGGGACTGGTGTAATTACACCAATGAGCACGGTGGTTTTCAACCACGTGTTGTGTCCGTAATTACGGACACCTGCATGACAAGGTAAAAAGGGATGCAAATCGCTTTTACCTGAGCCAAGTGGCTCTCAGCCATTGGCTTTGCTTTCAGGTGTGTTTGTCTTAGCTTTAGTATGTAAGGAGACAAAGGGAGAAAACACACAAAATATTCAGTTTTACATCTTCACTGTTTTGCACAAGCTTCTGTCTAGGGACACAATAACTGGGAGTTACTAGGCACGGAGTGCCGCGTTGTTGACGCTTCCTCACGAAGTGCTGTGTGCCCCCCCCTCGTCACAGACAACGAAACGGCTTTGCGTGCACCAACTTTTTCTGCTTGTTTGAAAAGACCACATAGAATTACTTACTTAAAATGGTATGTGTCGAATAGCAGCGCTCTGACGCATCTATCAATCGCATTTTCGTTCAAATCAGAGCACTTTGGAAGAAGTTTAAGAATTTTGCTGACATTTTGCTGCGAAATCGCTTTGCGCACACCAGATTATATTTTGATTAAATTACGGTTCAATTAACGACTGGGCTTAATTAGTATGAGCTTAGTATGCCATCATTATCGTCACACAGCGAGAAGTCCAAACAAAAAATGCGAACCTACAGATCGTGCTTTACCCGATAAGAGGGTGTTCATGCCGTACTTTACCCTATAAGACGGTGTTCATGGTACGTCACCACCCTTTTAAAATTGATGAAAATCCTTTCAAACTTTATGAGCATGTTTACGAAATATGGACAGCTACGCAATCAAAATTTCAAAAGATGACGTAGCTTCCATATTGCGTAAGCATGTCAATCGATTTTGAAAGGTTTCTATTTATTTTGAAAGGGTGATGACGTAAGATGAATACCCTTTTAAGGGATGAACACTCTCTTATCCGTCTGACATGCGCAGTATTTGTGTGATGTTGTGACTTGCAACATCACACAAAGACTGCTGCATGCAATATCGAAAGCCTGTTGAAAAGCCTGGCTGTATCCTAGGTTCCTGGGTGCTGTCCACCAAACCCGCTCCAAGCTACAACAGTACGGTTTTCTCCCTCACAGCAAGTGCGACTTCATGAGCGCCACATACTTGCGGTACACGAGCAGCCCGCCGACACCGAGAACCACCGACAGGAGGAGAAACGGCGTTTTCCAGCCCGCACCGCTCGGGTTCGCGTTCAGCTCCTTTGTAATCTTGTACTCGACCGTCTTCCCGAACGCGTCGTGCGCCGCTTCCACGTGCCGGTCAATGAGGTCGCCCGTCTTCTCTTCGATCTCTGCGACACGCCGTTCGTTCTCAAGCTCCTGTTTCTTGAGCTTACTCACGGTATTCTCGGTCTTCTCTTTCAAGTCGGTAAACCGGTGCTCGGCTTCGACCCGGAAGTTCGCGAGCTCTTTCTGGAGCACGGCAATGAGACAATCGGCGCCGCAGTTCGGCGAGTCCATCCACTTCTTGTAGTCTTTCGACACAGTGTGCATGATCGTCTCCGAGTCCACAAGCCCCACAGTCGTGTCCATAAAGTCCGAGAACGCTTCGAACCGGATCACGTCGTGGTTGTCGGCGAGTGCGCCTGTCGCGCCCGTGATCCCAATCGTCGACGTACGGAGCCAATCAGCGTTGAGCGGGAGTGTCGTCTCGTAACACGCGATCCAGCGGCCGGTCGAGCCCGCGTCGATCTCGACCGCGAGCTTCTGCCGTTCAATCTTGACTTTCAGCCGCGAAATGCTGTGGACCGGGTCAAATGTCGCAGCGTTCTCGTTGTACCGGACGGCCGAGTCGCAGCCCTGGCGTGGCTCGTCGTTGAGTTGATCGAGCGTCTTCGTGCCGTCGTTCACTTGGATACTCACGTCCTTGTGGCCGCCTCGGTGTTCGGGGTTCACAAACGTGTCGACGACGACGCCGACGCCGTGGAACCGGTCGGTGAAGCCGTGGTTGTCGCCCGACTGGAAGCTCGCGTGGTTTGTGAACCAGAGCCCAATACCGTCGCCAAACCAGCGGCTCCCACGGCCCGAGATGCGGAACGTGAGCACGAGCGAGAGCGTGTCCCGGTTCACTGGCTCCGTCTGCCAGAGGTACCCACGCTTGCTCTGGCGGTCGGTTGTGAGGCGCACAAAGTGCTTTTTGGCCTCGGCGTGGCCGCCGTACGTCCACGTGTCGTTCACAATGCGCTTCCCCGCGCTGTCGACGCGGGTGAACGGCGGCTTGAACGACATGGCGTCGAGCCGCTCGGCGTGCGTCGGTACGCTGACGAGCGCTACAACGCCGACCAGCAGCACCAGCAACGCGAGTTGCAGCCGGCTGGTGGGCGTAGCGGCCATGGTACGCGCGTACGAAAGGTGGACGGACAGCCGGACGGATGAAGGCGGCAGGTGCGGGAATGGTGATTGACGTGGCTGCGTGAGAGCGCGTGGCCACGTCCCGTGACTTTTGTCACTATTGCGCTTTGCGATATAGTTTGTTCAAGTGAAGTGGCGACTGGGACTCGAAAGAAGTGTGTGTTCAATTCAGGAGATTCCCACTTTCTCACAAGACATACAGAACCCGTCTTTTCAAGACGAAAGTGCATGTCCAGTCTTTCGATCGGACCCCAGAAACTCCCTCTACACGAGCTTCCGAAAGTGACTTGACCCCGTGTACAGAGATGCGACATGGCGTGAAAGGTTGGAAGTGACCTTTCCTCCTGCACACACTGCTTTTGTAAGTGCTCCGCGCCACTGGATCTTCTATTTTCGCGCCAATGTCCAAGTGAGGACGGCGGCGCCCCTCACTTTTGTCACTAAGACTGCGTTACGCCTTTCGCCATCCAGTTTCTCCCTTCCTTCACTCGGCTCCGCTCGACTCGCACGCTTTGCAAACAGAACAGCGGCGTTCACGCTATTAGAAAGCGAGAGAGAGAGAAGACTGGCAGACAAGGTCCCCCCTCCTTCCCTCCATTCTCTCTCCATTCTCTCTCCACACACACACACACACTGCCACGATGGAGTACGAGGTGCTCTGGGGCGACGGTCCGCTCGGCCTCACGCTCCGCCCGGACCTCGGCGAGGACATGCCGCCAGTCGTCGGCCGCATCACGCGCCTCGACTCGGCCGCCGCGCTCGCCCAAGTCGCCGTCGGCCACATGCTCGTGAGCATCAACGGCATTGAGACGGCGCACCAGGGCTACGACCGCGTCGTCGGCATGCTCCAGAAGATTGCGCGGCCAGCGACGCTGCGCTTCCGCGTCCCCCGGGCGATGCTGCCGCCATCCGGCGCGAATAGTAGCGGCTTTGGGTCCATCCCGAGCCTCCCCATGGCCCCTAACTTCCGCAGCCGCAGCCGCGACCACAGCAGCAGCAGCCGCCACCGCTCGGCCGACCGCGACTCGTCCATCTCGACCGTCTCGGACCCGGGCGTCCGGTCGTCCACGCGCGAACAGTACACGGTCGTGTGGACAGAAGGGCCGCTCGGGATGATCCTCCAGCCGGACAAGGACGACTGCCACGTCCCGTGCATCCGCAAGATCACGGGCAAAGGCGTCGGCACGGGCATGGAGCGCGCGTCGGTCGGCGACATCCTCGTCGCCGTAAACGGTCAAGAGACCAAGTCGCTCGGCTTCCGGAGCACCATCTCGTTGCTCAAGACGATCCGGAAGCCGGCGGTGCTCAAGTTCAAGCGCATGCGGCGGACGCTCGCGCGCACGCCGTCGTACAGAGACCCCGCGCTGCCTCCGCCCGTCGCAGTCGCGTCGCCAGTCGCGGTTTCCACGCCGTTTGCCGCCGACGTGAGCGTGTACGACATTGTGTGGCGTGAAGGCGACTTGGGGCTCAAGCTCAAGCCTGGCCGCCACGACGTCCCGGTGCTGAGCAAGCTCACGGGCAAAGGGAACGCGAGCGGCCTCCAGTTTGCGAGCATTGGCGATGAGCTCGTGTCAGTGAACGGCAGTCCGGTCGAAGGTGAAGCGTACCAAGACACGCTCCGGATGCTCAAGCACTCGCCGAAGCCCGCGGTCTTGCGCTTCCGACGCGTCGCGGCCCGGTCGTCCATGGCCACGACCGTGTCCATGTCGTCCGAGTCGTCGTCGTCGAGTGGGTACTCGCGACACGCGATGCTGAACAACCGCACGAGCAGCAGCAGCACGAGCTCGTCCGCTGCGAGGCGGGTGCACGAGCCCGTGTACGCGGACGTGGCGCTCGCGTCGGACCGGCGGACCACGGCCGACAGCGTGCGCAAGAAGAAGCGGAAGATCCCGCTAGAAGTCGCGAAAGAAGTCGTCGCCGCGTCGCTCGGGGTCGACGGCAGCGTCGCGCTCTTTGCAGGCATTCCGATCCAGATGATCCAGGAAGGCACGCCCGAAGCGCACTTGCTCCGGAAAGAAGCGAAAGTGTGCATCCTAGGCGGCCGCGCGGACCGGCATCTCGCGAGTAGTCCGGGTGTGACCGCGACAGGCGGACCGACAGGCGTGCCGACCGCGCCGAGTTCGAACCCGAACGCAGCCGCGAAGGAGTCGCTCTTGCGGGCGGAAGAAGAAGCGCGGATGCTCCAGGAAGCGCTCGAGAAGGTCAAGAGCCAAGCGAAGAAGTACGAAGAGATTCTTGGCGCGCAGAAACGCGAGCAGCTGCTGGCGTCGGCGACGATCAACAAGTCGCAGGAAGTCGTCGGGCGCCAGAACAACATGATTGCGGAGCTCTCAAGCGTCATTTCCGGCTACCGACGCGAGTCGTACACGGAGCTCGAAGTGCTCCCCCTCGAGCTGGACGACAAGGACCACGAGTCGCTCATGAGCGACCTCGAAGGCGTCTTGAACATCCCCGTCGTTGTCCCCGTCGCCAAGTTCTGCGCCGAGTGCGGCGCGACCGAGTCCGAGTCCCAGCTCGACCTCGACGACGACGGCCAGTACTACTGCAAGGACTGCTGGGAGAAGTTTCTCAACACGGGCAGTACGGGCGTGGCGCTGCCAGGGCTCGTCGCCAAGGACGACAGCGACGACAGCGCGTACGCTACGGCCCCAGTTGTTGTGGACGACGAGGACGAGAACGACGCGTACGCTGTCGCGGCTGTCGCAGCGCCTGCGCGTGCGCCAGCGTCGCCGTCGCAGCTGCCAGAGCCGGAAGCGCCGCCCCGGTCGCTCGCACGCATGAAGTCGGAGAACAAGGCGCTGGAGGAGAAGAACGCGCGACTGGAAGCCGAGAAGAAGCTGCTGGAGATCAAGGAACTGCGCCACTCGGGCACGATCCCGTCGCCAGTCGACCGGCAGCCGAGTATGACGGCAGTCGACCGGACAAAGCGCGACCGGCGGGGCATGCAGGAGTTTGCGCGCGCGTTGCGGGAAGAAGAGGAGCGGGCGCGGGCAGACGGGAACATGGTGCTCGCGAAGAAGCTGAGTGCGCAGATCGCTCGGATCGAAGCCGACGCTGGGATGAGTTCGACGGCGTCGACCGCGTCGTCAGTCGACAGTACAGGCGGGAACGACGGGGAGAGTGGTGGCAGCAGCGCCCGTAACGGTCAGGGCCCGCCGAGCTTTGCGCGCTCGTCGTCCGGGTCGCACAACTCGGCGCCGGCGGTGGGTTTGATGAAGCGTGGCGTGAGTGTCGATGGCACGACCATGCGGGCGAGTCTGAACGCGGACGCTCCTGTGCCGTACGCGTCGCCTGCGCGGCCCGAATCGCCGCCGCCGCCTGCGTACGACGACGTCGAGCCGCTGTTGCCGGCGCCTGTGGTGTTTGCAGCGGCGAAGAACGACTACGACGACGTGAACTCGGACGAAGAAGCGGACGACCACGTCGAGGAGCTGAGCGACCAGGAAGAAGGCGGCGATTCGTTCTTGCGGGAGGTGGAAGACCGGAACTTTGCGCTCGCCCGGCAGCTCGACGAAGCCCACAGTGTCGTCGAGCGGGCGCGCATGTCGATCATGCTCTCGGGCTCGGACGACGAAGCGAGCGACGACTTTGGCTTGAGCGATGAGCAGATTAGTTTATTCAAGAAACTCACGACGCAAGCCGACGAGCGCGCGTCGACGGTCGACCGGCTGCACCCGGAAGACGACTCGGACTCGGACGACGACTCGGACATGGACGACAACGAAGACAGAGACGACGACGACGAAGAAGAGGACGACGGTGTGTGGATCTAAGGACGAGGGAGGGCGGACAAGCAGACCAGTCGAGACGGATGGGAACAGCGCTCGTGGGGTCCAGAGGGGAAGAAGAATGTGGTGGCTGGTGGGCTGGCTCGCCGTCGTCCAAGTGTCGCTTTAGATTTGGTGTTGGGGCGGCGCTCGCAGTGCGGCCGGCAGAGGAGCGAGTGCGGGTCGTCCGGTCGCTCGCTCGCAGTTCGTCTCGCCAGAAAAGTGTCGTCGTTGTCGTCGGTGGGCTGGCAGAGTGAGTGGGTGGAGCGGCCACCCCACCGTCCTGAGCCAAGCAGCCTTGCCCCTCCCTCGACAAATAAATCCGAACTCGTGTGTGTATGACAATCACGATTGGACCTTCGAATTGCTGGTTTATCCCCTGGACAAACCTTGGAAACCCCAAGTTCAGGTTGGTGATGAACAAATCATTGCAAAAAGTAGGTTTCTCCCACGTATTTTTTTTGGATTGTAATGTTAACGGATATCCTCCAGGCTGGATGAAGGTCAATTGATTGACGCAAATCTGATAACCGAACGTCTCCGTCTCCCATTCGACCTCGACCTCGACCTCGCCGACCTGAGCCGCTCACTCCCGAACGCGCCACGCAGCGGGCGCACCACCGCCCTTCAAGCTCTACCAAGTGCACTGCCACAAGCGACAGACACCCCGTAGAGATGGCGACGCACTTGACGTCGGCGCTTAAAGCCGCGCTAACGCTGCTGGCGTCGCAAGGTCAGCTGCGCGATCCGCGCATCTCGGCGCCGCTCTCGAGCGAGTCCGTTGCAGTCGTCGCCCCGTCTGCGGACCCGTTCAAGCCGGCGCTAGAGGTGGGTCCGCCACCGTACGCCAACGTGCAGGGCGAGCCGTGTGTCGTGCCGTTCGGCTCGCACGAGTTCGCGTTCTCGTACGGGACGCCGTGGACCACGACGTTTGCGGCGCCGACGCAGTGCGGCCCCGAGTACTCGGTGCTGTACCTCAAGTGGTCGGCTGCGTGTCCACTCGGCGTCCAGTTCGACCGCATTGCGGCTGTCTGGATCAACGGCGTCGAGCTCCTGCGCACGTCGACCGAAGAGCCGGACCGGACGGCCGGCGTGACGTGGGAAGTCGCGAAAGACGTGAGCGCGTACGCCAACGTTGTCAAGCGTGGCGGCAGCGTCGTTGTCGCGCTCGACAACGTGATTGAAGGCCGGTACAACAGCAGCTTCACCATCACCCTCGCTGCCGAGTTCTACAAGCCGAAAGCCGTGGCGGCGAGCGCGTTCAAGCGCGCAGAGACCAAGCCTGACGTCGTCGTGTCCGTCTCCAAGAGCACCACGTCGTACGGCTGGTTCACCGTCGAGCCGAGCAGCGCTGGTGCCAACTACAAGCTCGTCACGGTCCCGAGGAACACGGAGGAGCTCTACCTCGAGGTCTTCCTCTCGCACCACCAGTGCGACGAGTTCTACTACGCGAACCCGCCCGATGCGTACGCGCAGCCGCTCGGCTGGTGCGGCGGCGGTCCGTTCCGCGAAGTCCAGGTGCTTGTCGACGGCGACCTCGTCGGTGTCGTCTGGCCCTTCCCGCTGCTCTTCACAGGCGGGCTGAACCCGTACCTGTGGCGCCCGATCGTCGCGATTGGCGCCTTCAACGCGCCAACGTACGTGCTCAACCTCACGCCGTTCTTGGGCAAGTTCCTCGACGACGAGGCCCATAACGTGACCTTTGCAGTCGACTCCGGCGTCGACTTTTGGCCGATCGACGGCAACTTGCTCGTGTACACAGACCCGCACGGCCGTGCGACGACAGCGCAGGTCCTCGAGCAGCACATTGAACGCCACGTGGTGCCGACAGAAACGAGCGACGTCGTCGGCCTTGATGCGAACTTTACGCTCCACGTGAGCCGACGCTTCTACGTCCGATCGAGCGTGACGACGTCGAAAGGCACGCGGATCTACACGATCAACCAGGAGCTCGAGTACGCGAACCGCCAAGAGTACCGCGAGAGCGGCGACGTCGGGGTCTTCCACGGCCACACGAAGGTCGTCACGACGCACAGCGTCAGTTCGGTCGTTGGGCTCGGCACGAGCGTCGTCACGCACACGGAAGAGTACCCGATCGCTGGCCGCTCGTCCTACAAGCCGCGTGCGGACGGCTCGTACGTCCTCGACGCGGACCTCCAGCACGCCTTTGTCCGCTCACTGCGCCTTCAGGCGTCGCCGCTCGAGCTCCTCTTCCCCACCAGCTTGCGGTTCAACTTTGAGCCCCAGACAGTGCGGATTGCGCTCAACGGCACCGCGTTCGTCGACTCGCTCGTGGGCGGCAACGGCAGCACGCAGGCGACGTACGAGTCCCGGTCGCCTACAACCGGCTGCTTCTCGCGCCAGGTCGCAGCGACGGCCGGCGTCCTTACGAAGGATGTGAGCGCCACGACGTGCGCGTCGACGCTCCATAGCGGCGGGGAGCAGCTGTACGAAGCCGTGTGAGTGTAGTGGCAGTTGCTGGCTTCTTCAGTTTTCCCACGCACCGTACTGTAATCAACGTGTCCATTGTGGTGTCTTTCAACTTGGATACGAACAGATATGGCTCCACTGGAGCGAATATGGCTCCACTTTATACTGAACAAACTTGCTTGCCTTGGACGACTCAGTTAGAAACACTGTCAAAGCCGTCCTACTGTGATCGCAGAGAGCAAGCTGACGAACATGTGGCAGTGCTTTCGAGTTCAACACAGGTCCAGTACCCATACTGCAGGTCCAGGACTGAAGTTTTAGTACACGCGAGCACAGCAAGTGAGTCAGGAACAGGCCACGAAGCGTGCACACACACACCGCCGGACTCGGTGGTGCTGAATGCTGAATCGAAACGCTGCGAGCCATGCAAAAGTGCAGATTGCGCTTGACCTTCACTCGGTCCGCCACGTTTGTGGCTCGCGTGTCTTCCGTACAGTAGTGTAGCGCGATCTTTTTGACTAAGTTCACTTGGCTGCCACCGCTCCCATAGTTATCACCAGATCTGCGTATCGCACATACTTGAACGGGAGAATAACCGGTTGGTGTTTCATACAAACGCCAAATCAAGTGGATTCTTGCTCAGAAGATACTTTTTTCCCATATTCTGGTTTCTGACTCCCTGAGAAGCTGACTCGCTCTCGAGTCGTGGACCAAGCAAGGCAGGCACTCTGTTTCAACGCCCATTACGCCTTGGATCGATCTTCCGCCACCAGCAGCTCAACTACTACTGCAGCAGCCACCATCTCAGTTTCCAACTCGACCCGAACTCCGCATGATCTCGCCACAGGTGATCCAGGAGCTCCTCACAGTGCGGCAGGTGCTGCACTATCTCCCGGCTTCCCCAAAGACGGAGAACGGCTGGACCGCGCGCGAGCAGCAGCTCTTCTGGGACGCACTCACGCAGTTCCCACAGGGACCGTGGACCACCATCGCCGAGTATATCGGCACCAAAACAACACGCCAAGCCATGACGCACGGCCAGAAACTCCGACAGAAACTCAACCGATGGCGGAAGCGTCTGCGCCGTACGCCTGCCGCTGCCGCCGCGCTCGCAGCGAATCCGCGGCTACTGGACGACGATGTGCGAGCGTCAATGATGCTCAGTTCGGCTATGATGAGCTCCAGTAGCGCTCTCCCAGCGTCCTCCTCGATGATGATGATGATGGCGATGGCATCTCCGACCGCGGCGTCTATGGCTTCGAGCCTGACGACAGCCGCGCCTACTCTGTCGGTGAGGGCAGTGTCGGCGCCAACAACAACAGGTCCAGCGAGGTCGTTCAGCAGCCACCTTGGACTGTACCTCGACGACGTCCCCACACTCCCACAGTACACAGCACGCTCACATTCCAGGCAGACGATGCACAGTCTGAGCTACGACCTCGCTGCGGCGTCATCCAGACTGACGGCCGATGGCGCGGACTATTCGGAGCTTCTGATGTCGTCGTTCTCGACTGCTCCCGTGGGCCTCCGGCCGTTCACGGAAGTATCGTACAGTACCGCGACTGAACCAGGCGTCGACGGACGCGAGCGCATAGAGTCATCGCCACCATCGCTGGCCTCGTCTGAAAGGCTACCAAGGCAGTATCGCCAGCGTCACACAAGCCAGCATGCACACCGACGGTCAACAATGTCTCGACCGGAAGCCGTCGACACTGGCGCATCCGAGCCTCCGGCGTTCTACTCCACGGACGAGCGGTATGCGATCCCGCCGGCTATGGCGGACGACCTCGCAGACGTGCTCTGGGACTACGAGTTGTAAACACGGGAAGATCTGGAGCCTGGCGATGGCTCCGAGTGCTGGCCAGCAACGCGTTGCGAGCGTGCAGCAGATAAGATGCGTACATGGTGATCAGTGTGGTTGGTTGTTCAGAGAAGTAAAAAGTAAAATAACCCTAGGATTTTGAAATCAATCGTAAACCGTTTCGAAAGATGCATACCAAAGCAAAGATAACAATGCCATTTGATGGCTTGTCAGTCAAACGTTTCGCAATTGACAAAGAGCTCCTGAAGAATGGCGAGCACCTCCGTCAGAAGCAGGTGGTCGTCGGAGCTGTTGATCGCTCTCCCGCTACTCGCGGCAGCTGCGTTTCTCGTGCGCGCGATCGTGAGGCTGCGTCCTGCAGACGAGACCCACAGCGGCCCTCAGGCAGAGCCACTACTGTCTCCGTCGACACCATGTCGGCGCCTCGCGAGTCTTGACGTCTTTCGTGGCGCCACGCTCTGTCTCATGGTGTTTGTGAACTATGGCGGTACGTTGGCAGCAGCGTGCACTGGAATGGCGCACTCGAGGTCTCTCTCTCACACACATACACTCTCGTCCATTCCCAGGCGGCGGATTCGCGCTCTTTACGCACAGCGCGTGGGACGGTGTGACCGTCGCAGACTTCGTGTTCCCATGGTGAGAGTCGCTGCGAGATGTAGACAGTAGCTACAATGCTGATCGGATCGGATCTGCTGCTGCTACTGTACGCTCAGTTTCGCGTGGATCATGGGCTTTGGCATCTTCCTCGCCGCCTACGGCAGCAGCCACGACAGCAGCAATAAGACAGATCGTCACCCGCCTCTCGGACGACTCGCGGCGTCCAGTGGCTCTCTCTTCACACGCTCGCTGAAGCTCTTTGCGCTCGGACTCTTCCTGGGCAACAGCGCGGACTGGAGTCACTGGCGGATCCCAGGTTTGTTTGACGAGCGAGGTTGCGAGAGGCTATTCGCTCCAGACACTGACACCCTGTGCTCCTTCGGGACCTGCAGGTGTCCTACAAGCACTGAGTGTGGCGTTCCTCATCGTCGGAACGATGAACGCACTCGTTCCTCCTCCTGTTCGCACCACCAGCGATACACTACAACGCTGGGCACGCTTCCTACTAACCCACGCAGTGCTAGGATGGCTGCCCCTTGTCGCGCTGAACCTCTCAGTAACGTTCTTCCTGCCGGTTCCAGGATGCCCAACTGGGTATCTCGGTCCAGGGGGCACTGCAGACAGCGGGCAGTACTCGAACTGCACGGGCGGAGCGCACTTGTACGTGGACACGCTCGTCTTCGGCCGCGACCACCTCTACCAGACGCCGACGTGCCAGGCCGCGTTCGAGACTGGCGCGTACGACCCCGAAGGCGCGCTCAACTGGCTCATGGTCGCCGCGACGACGTACATCGGGTACTTCTCAGCAGTGCTCGTGATCGTGTTCGCTGGTAGCGTCCAGCAGAAAGCGCGAGCGCTCGTAGCCACCGGCTCGCTGCTCGCAGCGCTGAGTGTCGTGAGCGGCGGCGTCCTCGTGACGTCGACGCCGTGGGTGCCGCTGAACAAGAACCTCTGGTCCGTCTCGTACGTGCTGCTGAGTTGCGCTGCTGCCTGCTGCGTCTACGCGCTCGTGGTTGTGGTCGTGGACAGCGACAGCCCACGCATATGGACCGGCTGGCCGCTGCTCTCGGTCGGCAAGAACTCGATCTTTGTATACTTCATGGTGCGGACGCGTCGATCTATTCGTACGCTCGAGCGATGGAGTCGCTGCCTCTTTCGTCTCATACACTTGCGCATTGTATGTGGTGCTTGCGACAGCACGAGGTGTTGGAGAGCTGGGCGCCGTTCGCACCACGAGCAGTTCACGCTAACGACAGGCTGAGCCACTGGACGTTGCTACTCTTCAATGCGGTTGGCGTGCTCTGGTCCGTGCGTTCGGGAGCACTCTCAGTAGCAACCATCTCTCTCTCTCTCTTTCGTTGTAGGTTGTCGGGTACTGACGGTGACGCTCCACCTGCTCGTCTTCTCACTCAGTTGGATCGCAGTCGCTGGGTGGCTCCACAAGCGCCGAACCTTCATCAAGGTCTGAGTCAGTCTCACGCCCATTGGCACGCCCTTCTTGCTGCTGGCGATGCGGAGACCAGACAGACAGACGCGTGTGCTCCACTGGACTCTCCAGCTACTGTTTTGTCCCACCAAGCAAGCGTGTGGGGGGAACTACATCATGTATCTGTATAACTCACACGCTCGCTCACTCGCGAGTTCCTATCCTATCTGTTTGTGTTGTGTGCTTTGTCGTTTCATGACGGTCCTGTCTATTCGATTCATTCAGGTAAAGGTCCACGCACTAGCGTCCTCTGTCATCGCTGCTATCGTTAGAACGCACAGAATGGACAGCCACGGAAACGCTTGCCGCTCACTCGCTGAGCCAGCGCAGGATGTCGTCGCCACACTCGAGTGCGAACTCGTCAAGTACGGAGACCGCGTGGCCGCAGAAACGCACGTCAACGAGCTCTTGTGGGAGAGCAGCAGCCGTCGCACTCAAGCTTGACTCCCACGCCCACGCAGCCACAGAGTCCAACGCAGGAAGAGACGACGACGTCGACGCCAGCGAGCAAAGACTGGAACCCATGGGGTCGTCCACGTCGTCGTCGTCATCGCACAACGCAGCGAGCAGCTCGTCGTTCACGAGACGCTCGGAGCTGCGCATGAGCTCGTCAAAGAGCGCGCAGACGTCCGCGTCATTGTCATGACAGACGAGACTGCTGCTCGCCGCACTGTCGAGGGCCTCGGTGTCGACGAACAGCGCGTCCAGGGCCACGTTCTCACTATCCTCCTCACTAGAGCTCAGCTCGAAAGGCGACGAAGAAGAAGAAGAGGACGAGGAAGACGAGGAAGGCGACGGGAGCAGCCGCCGCTCGCGACAGCCGCCAGCAACGACCCATTCGCGAGCCACAGTGCCGTCGCCACAGCCGCGGCCGTGGTCTTTCGCTGCCACGAGCTTTCGTGGCGGCGCGCCGACCCGCAGCCCGCGCTCTCGGCGCGCAATCTTCTGACGGTACTTTTGCGCGTGCGTCATGGTCTGACGCGCGGTTTTCGAGCCCACGTACTCGGCAATGCGCCGCCACGGACCGCTCGGGAAGAGCTCGAGCGCTTCGAGGAAGCGGTCGTGCTCTGCGAGCGTCCACGCTGGTCCAGTAGCTACAGGTGCCGCGTGGGTGTCAGGCGACAGCGGCTGTGGACGCGTTGGCGGCAGCCGAATGAGCTCACACACGACAGCGCTCGTGCTCGGCGTGGAGCGGAACATTTGCTTGCGTACACGTGGAGTGATCGCCATCGTGACTTTCTCCTCGCTCTTTTTGTCTTGTAAAGAGACAGGGAAGGGGACGGAGACGACGAGCTAGCTAGCTACCCACGCACGCGTGAGCTCTCTCACGCGCACCGAGCGACAGGAGGCGGTGGACGAACCTGTGCGAAGGTGGCGAAGGAGGGGCTAGAGGAGACTTGAGCTGGAGGCGGCGAGTTGGTGAATGAAGGAGGTGCTGATGCTGTCGGAGGAATTTGTACCCATAGCCCACACGCACATTCAAACTTTAAGTGCTCAGTACCAATTGGACTCGTCTGGTCACACTTGTATCGAAAGTGTCCACTCGAAACGGCATAACGCAACGCTATGAGCTCTGAGAGGCATCTCGTTTAAGTACGAGTAGACACCCGTTTGAGTGCGAAAAAACCAATTATTGATAATGCAATTATTACATAAATAACCCAAAGTAGAAACTAATTACAAGTATAGGCATGACCAATGCGTAACTGTCTCGACGACGCGAAAGCGTGTTGCGGAGGTGTATGCCACGCTGTCCAGACTGAGCCGGATACCCTCGGATGTCAAGGGTGTCGAGACGCAGTTTACAGCCTTCGTTCGTCTATTGATCACAGATCGGATCGGATCCGCTGACTCGGCATCTCCTCACAACGACGGCCGACGATCGAACTGACGAAACCACCACCAACTCACAACTTTCGACTAAAACAGCGACAGTGTGCGGGTGACAGTGACAGTGTTGACAGCGACCGTGGTGGCTCTGAGTGTGATACTCGCGCGTGCGAACTTGCCAGCGAGGGTACTGGTAGCAGTGGCAGGCAGCAATGAGTGACTGTGTTAGCACTAGCTCGACGTGTTCGTACACGTCAGAGGAGGTTCAAAGAAGATCAGCAGCAAGAGCGACAGAGCGTGTTGTAACTGGAAAACGAGCGCGTGTCCAGTCAGTCAGCCAGCACCACCAGCACCATCGCGACTGAGTCATGGAAGGCGATGCTGCGATTGCTTGAATACAAGCAACAGCCTGGGGGTGGGGTCTTTCTCGTTGCCGATGTCATGGATGTCATGGATGTCACGGATGTCACCATTGCCATAGACGGCCCTCACGTTGTCCACCCTCATTCCTGAAAGAGGCGGAGTCGAGTTCCTATTCACTCGGAGCCGCTCGTCCACTCCACGTACCCTCTCAACTCTCGGTGAAGAACCGAACATCCGTGCGTGTTTGG
>JAASGD010000833.1:0-15913 GCA_023334115.1 Globisporangium megalacanthum | reverse complement strand
CGCAGACTTCAACCATACAAAATACCTCTTGTTACCTGCCAACGGCTGTGAGATCGACACACCTGGGCGTTCGCCGCCAGTCCCTCCTCACTCGTCTTCACTCTTCCCCCTTCGGTCAAGCGGACGGATCTGCTTTGACGCGCGCACGTTTCTTACCCGACGCGCCAGAGCCACTCGTCCCCCGCTTGAGGCGTTGGCCGCACTTGACAAACCGCGCAGCGTCCCAGGCCTCTTGCTTGACTCGGTTCCACGGTCCGTTGAGGATCACCATCACTTTGGTGTCGCGGTGGTACTGGAGTCCTGTGATGAGCTTTGGCGTGATGAGGAAGTACTGCGGCAATAGACTGCCGCACGACGACTTGGTGATCCGCTGGAACACCTTGCGCTCGTTGTACACGTCCATGCCCTGGTTGATCTCGTCCACGACGCGGAACGGGCACTTAGTCAGGCTCTGGAGCGCCATCAAGTACATGATCGTGCCGACCGATTTTTCCTGTGACGTGGCAAGCAGCACACAACCAACCGCACACGCGTGTGAGTGCTGCCTCGCAAGCCAATCACTCACTCAGCAACCCACACGCGAGACGCACGCCTCCAGACTGCTCTTCGGCAGTCATCGTCGACAGCTTCGTGTCCTTGCGGAACTGGGCCCGGCGCTGGATGCCCCACTTGGAGATGTCGGGGTCCTCGTCGTCGAGGACGATCTCGCCGACGCAGCCAATGTCCTGGAAGAACTCCTTGAACGACCCGTCGATCTGCGCCACCACGTCCTTGAGCTTCGCGTGCCACGTAGTCTGTCACCGCCACACAAGCAGTCAGTCCCCCACCGGTCTCGCCATATCAGCCACACTCGCCACCCATCATCACGACACTCACCTTGATCGCATTCACGCGCTCTTCGCCATTGTTGACAAAGTCTTCGAGCTCCAACAGCTCGGCTTCCTCTCGCTCGATCTCGGCGCTCACACGCTGGTAGATCTCGCGGACGCTAATGTCGCCGCGGAAGCAGTCGAGCGACGCCTTGTTGTTCTCAATCACGCCACGCAGATCCTCGAGGTCGTCCGAGAGCTGCGCAAACGCCGCCTCGTACTCGTCCCACGGGGCTTCTTCTTCGGCGAGGCGCTTCAACTGCATCGCCCTCTTCGCGACCGACATGAGCTTGTCTTTCGCACGCTTGTGCGCGTCTTGCAGCTCTCTGTCGAGTGGGTAGGTGGTAAGGACGAGTGAGTGAGGGATTAAGAGCACGACTGCCACTGACGCTTCTCCATGCAGGTGCTCTGTGAATGAGTGCACTCAGCAACCATACCGAATCATCTGCTCAGTGCGCTTGAGCTGCTTCGCCGTGAACTCGGCTCGGACTTGTTGCGCGCCGACTCGCAGCGCCAGCGACACGTCGCGAGCACTCGTGGCGAGAAGCTCCTTCGTTAGCTTCAAACATTCCTTGATATGCCGCGCTTGCCTGAGCAGTCCGGTCGGTGTCGACACAGTAGAACACAGTGGTTAGTAGACTGCCCACACACATCCACTACCACGCAGCAGATGCGATGCCGTACTTGGAGGCTTGTCCCTTGAGCTTTCGGACCATCGCGTCCTCCTTGTCGGACAAGTCCTACAGGTTCAATTCCACACACCACGTTAGTCACTCGTCATCACCACACTCACGCACACACCAACCGGCAAGCACTACGCTCGTTCAAAGTCACCAACAGCGACTGCGCAGCCACGACGAACCTTCGAGAGCTCGCTGCGCATGCTGTACACCTTGTTCTCGGCCTCTGCAATCTTCTCCTCGAGCCGCAGCATCTCCTTCACCTGGGAGCGGATCTCTGAGATCCGGTGCGACGAGAAGTTGCGCTCCTCCGCAAACGTCCGCTCCTGGGCCTTCAGCGCATTGATCTGAGGAAAACCAGAGCCATCAGTAGACTCTCTTAGTCACGCTGCGGGTTCGGCACGAACGTATCGTAACCTGCACGCTGCCCTGACGAGCGCTCACCTCTTCTTGGATGCCAGAGAGCTTCGCAGTGCACTCGTCGAGCACCGACTTGAGCTGGTGCTTCTCGTCTTCGTTGGACGACGACGCAGCGAGCAGCCGAGGGTTCTGCAGATCGTTCGTCCGCGTGGTGACATTCCGGTCGCCATACTTGGACACTGTATACATCCCACCCGCGAGTCCCTCAGTGCTGCGCTCGTTCGTGGCAGGCAGACAACGAATCATATACAAGAACCAGCCTGACGAACGAACGCACCGGACGTGACGTATTTCTTGAACGGCGTGACAAACGCCGCCTTCCGGTCCGGCGACGCGATCTGCGAGAAGATGTTGCCTCCACGGTTGATAATGTCCTCTGTCTGCCGTGTGCCGACGAGCACGGTGTGGATGCCACCGTGGGCTCGCAGGACTTCATGGATCACATCCGGTGCGTTGACCAACTACGGGTGTGTCCCCAAGCAGCAAGAACGTGAGTGAGAGCCCAAGGATCATGCAAAAGGCGCCACGCTACAGGACGCCTCGCACCTCGTCTAGGAACCCCGAGATGCCGAACTCGCGCCGGTACAACTCGATCTGGTCGCGCGTGAACGTGCGCTGCACTGGGCTGCACTGTCCGTCCTGGACGATCAGGACTGACGCCTTGATTCGTTGGCTCGAGCCCTCGCTATTGAGCTCGCGGATGATCAAGTTGTAGTCCTCGTAGCACTCAGTCACAAGCGCCGCCATAAGCCACTTGGGCAGCGTGTCCTCCAAGTACTTGGCGTGCAGCGCTTCGTTCACTTGCATCTCGAGCACCACAGGGCCCCACACCTTGCGCCGGAGCTTGTCCTGGTTGTGCTTCACCCAGTCCGCCGCACGGATCGAGTCCGGGTCGACCTTCTGGAGCGCCAGACGGCGCTGCACGTCTTCGTCCTCGAGCTTCGACAGCTTGTACTTGACTTTGCGAATCTCGTCCTCAGTCGCCACGAGCTCTCGTGCGCGAGCTTCGCGCTTACTGCTGATCTCGGCGTGCTAGGCGTCGAGCGATCGTATGAGCAAGTTCAGTAGTGATCCGACACAGGAGCGGTCGTAAGCCCACGCCTCATGAGCCGATCGAGATGTCCACCTACCTCAAGCTCCTTCGCTCGCTGCGCTCGTTCAAACTCGGCTTTCTGCTCCCTCAGAGTTGCTTCGTCCGGCATCTCCGCCCGGTCCTTTTTCCACTACAAGTTCGTAAAGACGCCCACACACACCACATGAGCCGCTCTGACCACCTCCAACCGCCTCCTCGAAACAATCAACCACCGTCTGTCGTCATACTCCTGCAAGATCGGCTTCGAGTCGCTCGAGCTTCCGCTTCGAGAGGTTGTGCTGGTTGCGCAGCTCGCTGATCTCCGACAACGTCTTGGCCTGCGCGTTCTCGAGCGTCTCCACCTGGCGAGGGTTCGATAAGCACCAACCATCACATCAGGGAGCCCGTACTTACTCGACTAGCAGACAGAATCCCCCAGTCACGTACGCTCTGCTTCTCGCGCTTGAGCTTATCTTCGAGCGCTCTCTTCATGCGCTCGACCTCCGTTTTGCTATGTAGGCAAACGTGTCAGTCCAAGGCTGTGAGAATGACTGGATGATAAAGAGACCGTCTGCACCAACAGCTCAGAGCGCCTCTCACGACCACCACGCACTCGGCTTTGGCTTTCTCGAGCTTCAGCATCTCCTTCTCCAGCAAATCCTCCAGCGGCGCCACAGTCTCGCGCTTCGCTTTCTGCAATTTACCAACAACAAACACACATACGAGTCGTCAGTGCGCTGCCAGCCTCACGCGTACGTCCACACTCACACACGACCAGAAGGCTGGATGAACAGCAGCAGCACACGCACGTCCATGTCGTCTTTGCACCGCTTCTTCTCCGCTTTCAGCGCTTCAAGCTCGCTCTTCATCTCGTCAAACTCGAGCCAGAGACACTTCTTCTCCATCAACGCAGTCTGTATACACGAGCGTATGTGGCCACGTCAGCGTAGTGTACCACTTAAGTACGATACCACCATGATATAGTAATGATGACGTGCACCTCTTTAATGCGACTTTCGTGGTCCACAATGCGCTCCACTTCCTTCTCGCGATGCCGGTTCTCGCTCTTCTTGAGCTCGAGCGACGCCCGTGCGTTCTCCACCTCCTGCTCGCCAGTACCACTTATGAGCCAAGCTGCTGAGCCCCACCCATTACTCCATGTATCAGCTTGTAAGCAGCATTCTCACGTACGCGTTCTTTGGCGGACATGTCGGTCTGGAGCTCAATGATCTTGTCGTGCGTGGTCGCGAGGTCGCCGTCGACGATCGCCGTCTCGGTGGCCTTGAGCAGCTGGACTGGGTTCATGCGTGAGAACTCGCCAACCTTGTCCTGCGGCAGAAACTGGCAGAGGTTGTCGATCTGGATCTTCGCGTCTTCCATCACGCGCGTCACGGCCTTGAGCGTCGCGTCCCGGCCGTCGAGCATCCACGAGCTCTTGTTGTCGCGGTAAATGTTGCGCCGGATCACGCGGTTGCCGCGTTTAAAGAACAGCTCGATCTGTACGCACACACACACGCGTCTCAATCCATTGTCGGCCGTCACGTGCACCTGACACGACACAACAAGTACGCACCTCAGTGTACCCCGACTCCTTCTCGTGGCGCACGAACTGCCCCACTTTGTCGGCGCGGCCGAGCAGCTGTGGTCATGACATACCATTAGCACCCGTCGATACGCTTGTGTACGCATCCACTCGGCACAGGAGACCGCCGTGCGCGCACCTTGGTGCTGCCTGCGAGTCCGACGCAGAGCGCGCAGACAATGGAGCTCTTGCCCGTGCCATTGGGCCCAAGGATGAGGTTGAGGCGCGGGCCAGGGCTGAACTCGGCGTCCGTGTACGTGAGGAAGTTGTGCAGCTTGACGCGGAAGATGGAGCCGTCCACGAAGTCGTCGCACGACGCGCCGCCCGCCACGTCCGACGTCGTCATCGCCATCAACCGCCGAGTTTTTTTTCGAGTGGTGTTCTTTTTCGCGCGAAAGTCGCGCAATTGGTATCGTACCTATTCGCATGGAGACAGTACCTCCTCGTGACATCCATTCGCGTCCGCAACGCACGACTCGACTCGGGTGATGCAGAAAGCCGTTGCTGGCGCTCCGCCTCGACTCGCGCGCCTCGTCGCCACCGCCTCGCCCGCGCCGTCCTTGACAGCACCGCAATGGCTCACTAATGGAGCGGGCGCTAAGCTGGCGGCTGTGACTGCCTGTCTTCGACAGCGCATTTCACCACGGCGCGCGAGCCTCGGCTCTGTGCCATTGCGCAGTGGCAGCGCGTTGCGAGCCCGCGGTGCGCCGTTCGCGGGCTTCGAGCTGCTCTTTCTAGGAACGAGCGCTGGGTCTCCGTCGGTGCGGCGCAACGCGACAGCGCTCTGCTTGCGGCTGCCGCACCACGTGTGGTTCTTCGACTGCGCTGAAGGCAGTCTCCGGCAGCTCATGAAGAGCGCTGTCCGCGTGCCGCTCGCGAGCGCGTTCTTTGTGACGCACTTGCACGGCGACCACCTCTACGGCCTCCCAGGTATTCTCTGCACGCTCGACAACCACAACGCTGCCTTTCTCGACATGCGCACACGCCAGCACGTGCGGCGGCCGATCGCAGTCTACGGACCGCTCGGGCTCTTTGCGTACCTCAACACGGCGCTCACGACGAGCACGACGCGCATGGCGAACCTCCGCATCACTGTCCACGAGCTCGTGTCGACAGAGATGCTCGCGAATGCGTCGGCCCACGAGCGGTTTATGCGCAAAGCGCCGACACATCCGGTAGGTGGGTCCATCCGTAGCGATGCGGTTGATTGAGCGTCCGTGCTGTTAGCGAACGCCTGTGAAGGGCTCTGTTCACTCACGCGTGTGGTTGTAAACAGTGTCTAAAGCGTGAAACGATCCACGCCAAGTGGGACGGCCAGGGGTACGTCTGGGACGTGCTTGACGACGGCAAAGTCAAGGTGAAGGCAGCCGAGCTCAAGCACACTGTCACGAGCTTTGGGTACGGGTTGTGTCGTGTCGTGTGGGAGGACGTGTGGTTCGTGTGGTCGTTCGTGCTCATCATTCCGTGTGGTACCGTCAGATACGTTGTGGAGGAGCACGCGCTTCCTGGTCGCCTGGACGCTGATGCGCTGCTCGCACGCGGACTCGCGCCTGGACCATTGTATCGAGAGCTCAAGAGCGGGGCGAACGTCACGCTCCCGAGCGGAGAGACGATCCACGCGTCCGAGGTGCGGCTCGCGTCCTTCAGTTCTCTGCGTTGAGCAGTCGTGGGATAGTGGCTGGTGACTCCCCACGCTCTAACGTTCGGCGGCTATGATCTACGGCAGGTGACGGGTCCGTCGGCGCGAGGACGGAAGGTCGTGATTCTGGGCGACACGGCCGACACGTCGCGGATGTTCGACATTGGCAAGAACTGCGATGTGCGTTCGTCGGACGCTTCTGTCATGGTTTGTTGGGTCCACCGTTGTCATTGTTGTGGCTGACTGTGAATGTGTGGATGGGTGGATGGGTGTACTCAGGTCCTGGTGCATGAAGCGACGCTCAGTCACGAGATGGCGCCGCAAGCTGTGCACCGCGGCCACTCGACTGCCCGCATGGCCGGCTTTGCGGCCCGTCGGATGAACGCGACGCTGCTGGCGCTGACGCACTTTAGCCACCGCTTCCGGCACTGGGGCCACGAGCGCGACTCGCGTACGACGCTGCACTTGGCGCTCGAGGCGCAGACGTCGTTCGGACGGCGCGCGGTCGTCCCAGCGACGGACTTTATGCGCATCCCAGTGCCACGGCCGCCACACGAGTGACGATTCCCATGATGGAGCGCGGTAGTTGGCGACATTGGAGGTGGTGGCGCAATGACGTGTGTGCCGATTTGTTATTCCCACGTCGTCGGATCGACAATCAATAGAATTTCTTTTCTAACATCACTATGAAAGTGTGACCACCAAAACTACAAAACAAAAGTCCCCTCCGTCGCTCAACACCACCTCGCCAATCATGACACGCTTGCTACTGGAACTGACAGCGGCGCCAAGTTGCTGGCAGCAAAACGTGCTTGCGAGCGTTAAAGTGGCGGTGAACGAGGTCGAGCGTCTCCGTTTGCTCGAGGAGCGCAAGTTTGCACTGCACCGTGAGCGCCCGTCGCCCGAGCAGCTCCGCGCGTTTGAGCACTGGTTTGAGTCCAACGCCACCACCAGCAACGACGACAACAATGACAAGGCGGAGCTCCCAGTGGTGGTCGCGCCTGTGGGTGAAAACGAAGGCAATGGCCTCGTCGCGCGGCGTGCGATTGCGAAAGGCGAGCCGTTCCTCTCCGTGCCGTACTCGATGGTCCTGGCGTCGCACTTGGGCGTCGGGCCGACCGCTGTTCACCACGCCGCGTGGCAGCAAGTAGCGAGCGACCCGCTCCTGCAGCACTTTCCGAGCTGCATGCTAGCGCTCCGGCTGCTCGGCGAGGCGAGCGAAGGCGACCGGTCGTTCTTCCAGCCGTACATTGCGATCCTCCCGACGCACTTCAACGTGCCCATGTTCTACAACGTCGCCGACTTCAAGTACCTCGAAGGCACGTCGCTGTTCGAGCCCGCCGTGAAGTTGTTGTACAATTCGATCAAGCAGTACTGTTACTTCCACGCACTGCTCGCGCGCATGGGCACGCGCAGTCCCATCCCGCTCGAGCGCTTCACGGTCGGGAACTACTTCTGGGCCCTCGGTGTCGTCCTCACGCGGCAGAATGAAGTCGTCGTGACCGGCGCAGAGAGCAGCGTGATGGCGCTCATCCCAGGCTGGGACCTGTGCAACCACGAAGCGAGCACTGCGATTGCGACGTTCTCGGACCCGCTCGCCCGTGTGATTACGTGCCACGCGATCCGCGACTTTGCCGCCCACGAACAGGTCCGGATGTTCTACGGCAAACGCTCGAACGAACACCTGTTGCTCTACTCGGGCTTTGTCGACGACGCGAACGAGTACGACAGCGTGCAGCTCGAGCTCCGGCTGGACGAGAAGCACGACCCGCTCGTCAAGATCCGCCGGCTCCTCATTGCGAAAGAAGCCGACGCTGTGCCGATGAAAGACGACGGCAACGTGGTGCACTACCGTATCGACCTCAGTGGCGGCATTGTGCTGCCTGCGATGACGCGCACGGTCCAGGTCGCGAGCATGAAGAAAGCCAACTTGAGCGCTGCTCTGCGCAACCCCGACGTGGTCGGCACCAAGACGCTGTACCACTGGGACGACGACGAGAACCTCGCGTCTTTGGCTGCTCACCGACAGCGCTGCCGATACGCACGTACGCAGATTGAGCGGCACTTGGCGGAAGCGGATGCTGAGAACTCCAAGCACCGTGCGCTCTTCCAGCGCTACTTTGAACGCCAGCTCCAAGTCATTGACGACGCGATCGCCAACTTGCAACGTGTCGTGCCCGAGTGACGCGCTTGGACACGAGCAGAGAACCGGTCACGCACACACACTCAAGCGCACACGTAGACGTTCGTTCCGTATAGGGACGAGTGGCGAACGACAGGATTCGTTGGTCCGACAGTACAGGCGCTAGTGTCGCACAGCGCTTCCCTCTCCCTCCTCTCCTATCTTCTCTCTCTCTCTTCTCTCATCGTCACTTTGATGCCGTCTTAGAGCTCGGCCAGGAGCGCTGTCACGTCCTCGACCGTCAGGTCGCGGTCGTTCTTCTTGAGGATCGTGCGCACAGCATCGGACGAGCCAGTCGTGGAGAGTGACACGGAGCGGTCGAGGAAGCTCGGGAGCCGGTCTTGGTTCGCGTCGACCCACCGCAGGTACGTCAGCGACTGCTCGGGCGTCAGGATCGAGTGGATCATCTCCGTGTGGCGCTGCACAGCTTCCGAGCGCTGCTCGAGACTCTTCTTCAGCTTGCTTAAATATGTCTGACGTCCCCACACATGCCCACGTCCGCATCAGTCCGTGTCGACAGATACATCAGTCACCCTCCCTCATAGGCCGTCTACTGTACGCACCACAGCGAGGGCGATCCGTCGTCGCTCCGTCTTGCTCGTCTTCGAGTCGCCAGATCTGCACGAGTGTCGCCCCACGACAGTTCGTCACTCTCAGCCTAGCCAGGGGAGGACGTGCAGCCTACACCGATTCACACCAAGCACGTACTTGTACAGCGCCTTGAGCTTCTCATCTTGCTCGTATGTGAGCGCGAGGTCGCTAATGAGCGTCGGCCAGAGCGTGTCTTTCTTCACGACTGCGAGCGGCTTCTTCTTGTCAGGGACGTCCCCAGGCTTGGCCGTGACTCCGCTCGCTTCGTCAAAGAACGTCTCGTCCTGCACGCTGAGCCAGAGCAAGAAGCGCGAGTACGGCGGCAACAGCAGGTTGTCCAGCTGCCGGAAGTTGTAGTCCTTGACCGCCGCTCGCTCGACGCTGTTCGGGCCAAACCGCTCTTGGACGAGCTGAATGCCCTGCCGGATCTTCTCCGAGACGACCTGCAGGTCCAAACCCGAACAACTACGTAGTGAGCCCTTCGCCTCTCTCTTTCGTAAGCGTCTCAAGCACGGGAACGTACCTCGGGCGGGTTGTTCTTCATGTCCTCAGCGAGCGTCGCGAGGATCTCGGACCGGACGTTGCTGAGTGACTCGTCCGCGCGGTCGAGGTGGCTCGCACGCGTGGCGTCGATGCTCTCTGTCAACTGCGAGACCTGTAGGTTCGTTCATCCCACGCACGTACCCATCCGGATGCACAGTCCCAGTCACTTCCTATCCATCCATTCCTTCATTCTATCTTTCAATACAAGAGTGCGCACCTTTTCTTCAAGCAGCTCCAGATACTGTTTCTTGCGGCGGCGGCTCTGGCGCGCAGACTCACGGTTCCTCGCGAGACTATCGCCAGGAACGAAAGGGATGGACGCCACACAGACATACACCCACGTCGGTCTCTCTCTCAGTCAGTGTGGAACGAACGACACGCTGGACTGGCAGGCTTTGATACGCATTATACAGGCAGACGCACCGCCGCTGGCGCTTCTCGTCCGAGTCGAGTCCCGCACCGCTCATGGCGTCTTCGTCGGCGCTCGAGGACCGCAGCATGGCGTTCTCGGCCGCGTGGTACGCGTTTTGCATCTGTTGCAGCGTGGACAACGGGCCAAGCGCCGCCATCCCGCCGCCGCTGGAGCTGCTGGCGCCAGCCTGCTGCTGCCCGAGACCGAAGTGCTCGGTCGCGCCGCCACTGCTTCCGTTCAAGCCATTCGAGCCGGTGGAGCCCCCGAGCGACGGATAAAGCGGCGCAGTACCTGCTGCGTTTAACGCGTCCGAGCGCGGCAGAGAGGAGGCCACGAGGTCGTCCCCAGCGACGTCGGCGGAGAGGAAGTAGCTTAGCAGATCGTCGTCCTCGGGAGTGAGTTCCATGGGCAATACGTTGGCTTGGCACGACTTGCGGCAGACGGTGACGACGAGGAAGGAAGGTGACGAGGCCAGATGACAAGCGCGAATTTGATTGAACAGATCTCTCTCTATAAGAGCAAATTCATATAGAAATGTCGATATCTCTCTCTACAAGAGGAGTTTTAAATAATGTTACTTCAAACGTAATTCCTTCGGAATGATGGTCAGCAAATTAAGTTCGTCGAACTTAGTTCGCACTTAATTCGCCGAATGGAATGGTGTCGCGACAGCGAGTGAGCTATTCTGTTGCTCTCCGAATGCGGACGAACTCAACCAAGCAGCTTCAGAAGACCTAGAAGTACAGGCACCTTCCAAGAACTCTCATTGTGGTTCATTGAATTCGAGTTATAAACATCATATATGCAGGCAGCAGTTGGACCAAGACAGGGTTCCTGTATACCTGTGAGAATCTAGGATTATTATGCTACCAAATAAGGTAGGATATCAAATTAAACCGACACAAGAGTGACTGTTGAAATCGATTGAGTGCTGGTTCATTCTTCTCTCCAATCCTCGATTTCTTCATTTGACGCGTCGCCACCTCTCTTCTCGAGCAACTTGGGTCAACCCATGAGCCTCCTCCTTGACGACCCGCACACGCTCGTGTCCGCGAGCGACTCGGAGGCGGACTCCGCGTCGCTCTGCGGCAGCGAGCTGGAGCTCGAGATGGCGTGGGGCGAAGGACCCATTGCACCGTTGCGAACCACTGCGGCTGCCGCCACCACAAGTTCAACAGCTACAAATGTTGCCACTGCCGCAGCTGCGAGCGGCCCGTCGCCCGCTCCCCCCGCAGTGCGCTCCAAGAGCGTCGGCAACGGCTCGAGCCGTGCACGCACGCCGCAGAAGCGCGCGACGACGCCGGAGCTGTCGAGCGCCCGCATCAAACGCACGATCAACATCAACCCGATCCGGTCCGCCGCGTACCTCATGCGTCCGAACGAGCTCCCAGTGGGCATGCGCAAGCAGCAGCGCTGGTTCAACGGTGCGCTGTTTGTGTATGTGCGAGTGTGTGGGCGTATGCTGTACAGGGAGCGAGTGCTCATCCAGTGTGTGCGTGACGCGTTCGCAGACCACCACTTTGGGAACCGCGTGGCGACGACGCGACTCGAAGACCTCATGGAGCACATGTCGATCAGCGTCGAGTGGAAGTACGTACACGATACGAACCGTCTGTCGTTGTTTGGTTTTGAGAGAGCGTGAGTGGCTAATCGTGTCTTGGGACTATGGTTCTACAACGCGTGCAGATCCAACTTCCAGAAGCTCGCTGAGCCGCAGAACCAGGAGCTCCAGACAGCGTTCCGCAAAGGAAAAGGCGTGTCTGTCGAGCTGCCGAAGGAGCCGCGCGTGCGTCGTCGCGATGACTGGAACGGTGCGCTTATCGAGTCGGGGGGAGGGACGAACCAGCAGCTGGTTGGAGCGTTCATCTCACTTCCACGCTTCTCTTCGTCCATCATCTGGTGATGGGGATCTATGTGCCTCTAAAGAAGCGGAAGGCATGTTTCTCCGCATCGACCGCCGGGCGCGAACGCTCCTCGTGCGGTCGTTCCAGCCGTTCGCTGCATTCATTGAGGCGACAGAGTATGTGGTGCTGCACTTCCTCCAGGTGTGTAGGTGGCGTCGCCATCAAGTGCGGTGGTTGTGGTATGGGAGCGACTGTGGGGGTAGTAATGTCACCTAACAACTGCCGCCCGTGTGTCGTTCTGTGTGACGACGGCTCCCCTCAGTGGCGGGAAGTGCCGTCCGACATCGAAGTCGCGTCGGGGCTGCTCCGTGTGCTCGCGAAGCCCATGGAGCTGCTCCAAGCGAGCGAGAAGGACGTCCGCCTCGTGATCCCGCTCGTGGACTCGGCGTTCCACCGCCTCATTGTGCACAGCGTGTGCCAGTTCTACGGCGTCGTCTCACGCAGTACGTGGCGCGCTCTTGTCTGTACTGGACTGTACAGTCGATGGTCGTTTGCTCCGCCGGTCTCTATTGTAGCGGCGTTCACTGACGTGTGCGGTGTGCAGCCGAAGCCAACCGCCGGTTCAACACGAAGATCATGGTGCTCAAGAGCCCACGACGCAAGGTCGCGCCCGAGCAGCTCGGGAAGCATTCGCTGTGCGAGTTCATCCGCGAGACGCGCTTCCCCGTCCCAACGCCGGCGCTGGCGACCGTGACGGCAGCGGCGTTCGCGCCGCACTTTGTCGACCCTGAAGACGACGCACAGCTCGAGGTGCAGTCCGCGTCGAGTGAGTGCAGCGATGGCTTTACGCTCATGGAGTTCCCGTCGGTTTAATGCGTGCGACTCTTCTGCACCATCCGCGCTCCGGTTCCCGTGTGTGGCTGTCGACTGTCGACAACGTGCGGTGGTGGGTACTCCGGGGTGTTGTGGGGTGGGGAACTACTACTACACAGCAGTGATGGTCGCGTGCGTCTGAGTGAAGCGATCGGCTGCTCGGCAGTGCTGGAGGAAGAGAAGAAGCGGTCGAGACATTCGTCCCTGCATAATACACTTGGTTCATACTATCCACGACGCGGTCGCCTTGCGTTCGAGAGCCGACTCGAGCCTGTTGAGGGGACTTCTGTCTGTCCAAACGTTAAGTACGACTTGCTCAAGCGTACTTAACGCCGCCCATGAATGTGCGCGGGTCAGGGGCGGCTCCGTTGAACTCGGCGCCAGAGAAGTCAAAGCCCGGGTTCTCCTCCTGGAAGCGCTCGAGCATCATCTGCTGCTTCGTCTTCTCTTGCGCAAGCGGATCGAGCTGTTCGTCCAGCACACAAGAGCCAGTTCGTACATACGCACACAAACTCACTCGTACACACACACGAGCCGGCAGAGCACTGCAATTGGACGCACCTCGCCGTGACCGACGAACACGCTCGGCCACATGAGCCCTTTCTTCATCTTTTGCAGGTTGATCGTCAGCTCGCCCTGGTCTGCTCGTGTTCGTCCAGACGCAGCCAGGACGCCGTCAGTATGCATTGCAGAGAGGTCCGACATTTCGGTCAGTAAGCATACGCACCGAGCATCCAGTAGCTCTCGGCGACGACCACGGGGCTCGACAGGTCATGCTGTTTGCCGAGAGCAGGGAGGTTTGTGTGTGAAGGCGAGTGAGTAAGCGTGTGTGCGGTGGACCAAGTCGCAGAGGCTTCAAGCTGCTCACGTACGTCGAGGAATCGGTCGCGCGAGCCGCGCAGCCCAAGCACAACGTGGTTCGCAGAGATGACGCAGTGGATCATGGCGGCAGTCATGCCCGGCGGTGGCCGAATGAACACGTTGAGTTCCTCGAGCGACTGCTCCCACTCGTATACGAGGTTGCCTGCGAGCGAGGACGCGTGAGACCTCCTCTCTCTATCGGACTTTCTCTCTCGTGGACGCGCGCACCTTCGTGGCGGAACTCGCGGCGCTGCGCAGTCGTCGCCATCGTTTTGCTCGCTCGCCTTTTCAACTTGTGCTGTCAAAAAAAACATTCACTCTGTACAACCCACACAACTGCAACAATCCACAATTGCAAAAGCCAAAACTATGATTTGATTTGAACACGCGCCAATCAACAAATGAACAGATCAAAGGCTGAGCTTAGCTCACTTGACCACGGCCGTACGTGCCTTCTGGACACTTGTACTCCTCCGGGAGGAGCGAGCGCTGAAGCGCGTTGAACGCGTACTGGCGCTTGCCCGTGTTCTTGAACACGTTCTCGAGCCGCACGCCGTTGCTGCGCATGGTCGAGACTGTGCGCACGACGAGCTCGGGCGACAGCGCGTGGTGCTCGCTCAACAGCTGGATCTGCTCGAGCGTCACAGACATGCCCGTGCGGTCTTTTGCGCTCTTGCACGACGTCACGCGGCCAGCGCCGAGCAGACGGCACAGCCGCGAGCTCTCTTGGATGATCTTGGGGTGTTTCGTGCGCACGACTTGCTTCCGAGCAGCTGCGATGCGGTCTTCAAGCGACACTACGAGCGGCGTGATCACTGTCATTGGCGTCGGCACCGCCGCGGGCTACACACGTAGCGTACCACATCCACAAGTCAGTCAGTCAGTCACACTGTGAGGCATTCAAGAGAGACCACGACACACCACCAGCAACATGGGTGGTTAGCGGAACGACGGTACGTACACTCAGAGCCGCGAGCTTCGAGTACTTGTCGATGTAGCCCTTGAGCACGCGGAAGCTCTTTTGGTTGATCACGTCTTGGAGGTGCGTCTTCTTGCCGCTCGCATTGTTCGCGAGCGTCTGCATCTCGTTGATCCCTTGCGTGAAGAGCACGGGCGTGACTGTGATCACGCCGCCAGTGCGCAGCCGCGTCGGGATCAAGGCGAGCACGTCGTCGCGACAGCGCACACCGACAACGACCGTGTATGCGCCAGCGGCTGCGCCACGGCTGAGCCGGACCGACACGACGCTCGGGAGGTTCGTGTTGCGCAGGTGGAGGTTCAGCGTCGACGGCAAGTGGCTCGGTGGCGACGTGTCGAGCACGAACGTCGTGGCTCGGAGCGCGTCGACTGACGCGGAAAAGTCCTCGAGCATCCCGATCTCTTTGCCGTGCGTCGAGAGGAGACTCTCGACCTGGAAGAGGAACCCGAGCGAGCTCAAGAGATGTACAAACTGGTGGTCGGTCGGATGCTGGAGCGCGACCTCGAGGTTCCGGCAGAACGCGGTCACGAGCGCAGTCAGCGCTTGCGACAGACACATGTCGAGCCGCGTCGTGAGCTGCCACGCGATCTCCTCGTGCTCGCGCCGCTCGGCTTTGGTCCAGTCCGGCTCGTCGCTGCCGTCGCTGCCGCCGCCACCCCCACGGTCCGAGACGTCGCTCTCTTGCCGTGACAGCGACCGTTTCTGCAGCTTGCTGCGCAGACTCAGGATGCTGCCGCCGTGGCGGAACTTGAAGCAGTGGGCAGCAAACGCGCCGACTGTGATTGTCGGGTACACTTTCACAGCACTCGACGTCCGTCGCGAACGCTGGGACCGGAGGTCTGCGGTCGGGCCGACCCACATGTCCTGCACGTGCTGTTGGGAGTGAGCACATACGAGCACGAGGGGTGGGTTAGATCGATCGCCAGCAGTGTCACTCCTCCTCTCTGGATGCCCGCACGCACCAAGTTGATGGGGAGGAACCGAAGCGCCACGTTCTTCTTCTCCGTGCTCGACTTGAAGTTCACGCCCGCTTCGGCGCGGGTGACGCACAGCTGATGGCACTCGCGCAGACCGTCCACGTACACGCGGCGTCGGTGCACGCGCTGGACCAGCCACTTTTGGACAACAGTCTGGTCGTTCTCGCCCTGACAACCAACACACACACAGTGTCAGGCCTCTCGCACTGACAAAACACACAAGTGCACACACGTACGTACCTGGATCTGATCAATGAGGTTGTCGTAGAGCCCAGCCATGAGTCCGGTCTTGCACTTGGCTTCAAAGCTCGCGAGCTCAGCGCTCGCGCGGGCGAGGTCCTCGGCGCGTTCAGCGCGCAGCAGCTCAAGATATTGTCGCGGGATCTCGT
>JAASGD010000832.1:0-15919 GCA_023334115.1 Globisporangium megalacanthum | reverse complement strand
TTGCACCCAGCAGGATTACACCAAGTGCAGAACTAACGTAATCAAAACAAACACTCTTGTGCAGAATGTTGTCATGAATACGCTAGTGAGCACGGGTGAGTGTTGGTTGGTTATCGTGAGTGATGGTGAGTCCTCACAGTGCACGACAAGATGCATAATCTCAAAAAATTCCACAAGCAGTTGGCTTTCTTCAGTACAATGTGACCATCGACTGCTTGGTGTGTACGGTTTCACATGATGACAGGCGTCAAATAACGGACGGACTGTGGTACAACTGTTAGCCGCGATATTTTGATCTTGTTTGACCAGGGTTGTGATGGGGTTTTATTATTTTGGAATATTAGAAAAAGTCCGTTCCGTCCACCCAATGATTTTTTTCCTCGGTTATCACGGGGGAAGTAAAAACCATCCACCCAGAGCAAAAAAAATATCCATCCGTACCACCCCTGAAACGAAGGTTTTTCAAAGTCAACTTCCATCAAATAGTCTATTTAGTCCAAACCGACGGTAGTTAACTTCCGTCGTTTCTCAAAATCAAACAGTTAGCACTTAATTAAACGGAAGGTTAATACATTGCCACACCAACCAGCGAATGTTCGAAATCAAGGTGTATGATTGGGCGAAAATGGGATTTCGCTGATAGGTAGAAAATATGCTTCTCCAAAGATCTAGAGGACTCACGAGAATAACACCAGCGTGGGCTCAAGATGGTCGAGACGATGGAGAGCGCTCAACTTGTCGCGCACGACCCCGCAGCGGCACGTGTAGTCGCTAGAAAAGAAACAGAGGCGCAGCATGCGGCGGGAGTCGGCTAGAGTCTCTGTTGAAATCGGTTGTCCAAGCGTGCGTCCCTGCTTGTTGGTCGTTGGCCAACGGCCATGCACACCTCGGTTGCTGCTCGCTGATTCTAGCGCTCTTTCGCTGCTAGCTAATCGACAGTCGACGACTGTCGATCGTCTGCTGCTTGCTGGCACGCTTGTCCGGGCACTCGTTCCCCGCTCGCTGATGGCCACCCAACGCTCGACCGCATGTCGGTTCCTGCTCTTGTCCGGGGGCTCGTCCACTGGTCGCTGGTTGTCACCGCCCGATACTCGCCCGCTGCTTGCTGGCAGCTTGCGCACCTGATGGCGGCCCACCGCTTGTTCGCGACGGCGAAGTGCTTGCTAGTGGCCGTGAGTTGCTCAACCTTGGCATCTTGTTAGTACAATTGTGAGCAACGACCATACATCGAGATGCACACGCAAGCGAGACACAGGTGAGGCGAAGAGGGCTCACTCTTACCTCGCGTACGGTTGTGCGCGCAGGTGAGACTCATCCGCAACACACGCGCGGTGGTGCGAGCTGTTGCTGATGATTTTGGCTCTGCTCCGGAGCCAGTATATCTTGAAAGGACGACTGAATATCCGCATGTGTATGGCCACTGAGAGATCCGCATTGTGAAGATATTAAAATGCCCCGCTGAAGATTTGAAGCTAGCATCTGTTTGTGGAACATATGCTTCGGAAAAAATTGATGTTTCTACTTACAAGTTTTGCCGCAACAGATACTACTTCGGTTGGGTTGACGGAAGCTAAAAAGCCGGTAACTACTTCGAAATCGGTAACTTCGTTTCAGGGGTGATCCTTACCACGAGAAATTCCCATTCTCTTCTCTTTCTCCTTTTTGATAGTTTTGGGATCCGTTTAAACGATATGCGCCATGTAGTTTGGGCGACGGCGGCCATCTGAAATCGCGCAACGAGCTACCAAGGTAGATTCCACGTAGTCATTATACTGGACAAATTAAAATTGGGTTTTGTTTACCATTTCTTCGGCCACAACTTCGTCAGAGCAAATGTTGTGGTTGGTCTACCTCCTCCAGGGATATAAAATGGCCACCATACACTCGGGAATTTTGGTTTTGGTCTGGGAACGGGGCCGGATATGAGTGAGCTGAGTCTGCCAGAGCTTGCCGTTTAGGCCACATTGAAAACCTTGTGTATGACCTGGATGGAGTGTAAGTTGCTGTGCTTTGATTGGGAAGGCATAGTGTCGAAGCAGATATGTGAATACAAAACGTACGTTTGTGTTTAGTGGACACCAAAAACGCGAGGACGTGAGAAGGCGAGCAACTCAGGAGTTGATGGATAGCAATCGAGTAGCGACCCCAAACTGCTCCCGCCCAACCCTTCACAAGCGTGCGCCGGCCATCGTTCTATTGCAGTTACGCCAGCTAGGACCATAATTTGTGGTTGGATCAGAGGATCGCCCTCGCTGCCTTGCAGCCACATTGGAGGTCATCGAGATACTTCATTCCTTTCCCTATGTAGTCCGAAAAGAGGTGGCCAGCGTGGCACACACAGCTGTGGAACAGCACGCGTGGTGAGTACAGCTGGTGTTCTTTCCTCATGGACTTGTTCATCGTGGAGTTGTTGATGAATACAAGCAGAACCTGAAAACGACGAGCTAGATGTTGATCGCTAGGGAGTTAGAGTCGGGCGATTGAAACTCAGTGTGCACTGACTTGAGGAATAAAAACTGTAAACCACGCACATCCATGCGTTTCACGACTAGAGAGCTGTAAAGGTCGAAGCACGCTGAGTCAGAAAACACACGAAACTTCGGGGGCAGAACATCTCAGTGGTCGTAAATGTCGATGGGCGACTCGGGTACATCTTTTTGACGTGATACGGAATGCGTTCAACTTGCATGCTGTCTGTCATCTGTGCATCTTGCAGTACTTCTTGCACCACACACACCCGCTTTCGACTTCCACATCTTGTGACACCAGGTCTTTCTTTCACACGAAACCGTTCGGTTGAGCAGCCCTAGGTAGCGCGTCAGCTTGTGTTGTCTGGAGGGGGGCTCATGAGTAGCGGAAGCCGCAGGCCAGGTGAAGGGGGGGGGTGCCGAAGCGACGAACATGATATTGATGAACTTGAAGTTGATAGAGTTGGAACCTTGCAAATCCGGGTGTAAACACCAGAAACGAAGGTGTTGTCGGCGGGGACGCTTGAGTAGTGCCTTTCTGAGGGCGTATAGCGCTACCCTATACCCGTTTTACGGCGCAGGATGCGTGCCACTCGTTTGCAGTGGTGGTGGTCAAGGTTTGAATACAATCGCTGTTATGGTCATGTGAAATCCTAATTTACAACGGAGTTAACTCCTCTAGAATCGTTTTTAATCTTCTCCTGGCACTGCCAGGATAATCATTTTCGTATCCTGGCAGTACCAGGTTAATGGTTTGCCGTACAAAGGTCATGTCAGTCATACAAACGGTTAGCGAGGCCAAAATATAAAGTTTCACAAGAAGTTTTTTTACGTTGCGGAGATTGAGGGGTATAATTCTCAGAGTGGCTCACAACGCGACGACAAAGTTATTCGAGATTTTCAAAGCTATCGCTTTTCATGGCAAATCCTAGCTGTTCATTCCTGCGCGACACGTGCGCTGCTTAAAAATCCCCTTATTTTTGAACAGAGCATGCGTCGCGCACACAGGGCAGCTGTGGTGCCGGTCTAACGATCGATAGTGACGGTATGGAAGAACCTGCGCGCCGCTGGATGGAAGTCAAAGCGGGGGGGGGGCTGTCGAATGTAACGCTGGATTACACGCCAGTGGGCTGGGCCAACAAGCGAGCAGCGATTCGCAATACAGATGTCTTCTACGGCTCAGACGATATACTCTGTTACGGGCCGCACAACGTCATGTCAAGAATGCCGAAGCGAGCGAGAACGAGAGCACCGGCCACGGCCGTGCTGTCAGCTTCCGTGCAAGCTCCTGCTACTTCAGCGCAAGCACCCGTGCCGACCGCGTCCGCGCAAGAGATCGTTCCGTCCACGCCAGTGGCCGCGCCGACCTCCCCCGCGCAAGTGGCTGCACCGACCTTCCTCCTCGCAAGCGATCGTTCCGTCCGCGCTAGTGCCCGCGTGAATTTCCCCCTCGTCAGTGCCCGCGCAGACCTTCCCCTCGTCAGTGCCTCCATAGCTCTCCCTATCAAACTCCTCCAAAAGCCCCAGGAAAGCTCAAGGCGAAGCCACACTCGCGGCGTGCGGGTTCGACCGCTGCCGTGCCAAGCGCTGGCTCTTCGGCCGCACCAGCGGCTGCCCCAACCCCAGCTGACGATCGAGAAGTTTCTGTCGGATTTGATGTGCTCGGCTCGGACGAATAACCTGAGTTTAATGGCGACGATGTCGGCAGTGGCAGCGATGGCGAGGCTGCCGACGAGGAGGACGCCGACGACCCCCTGATGTTATGGCTACTTCTGCCCAAGTTCATGTCTCAAGCTGAGCTGCGGCAGCACTCGGCAACCTGGGGGATGACACACACGGAGGGCTCGACTACGTACCCTGTCTTGGCCAGGACAGGAGCGGTGCCGTTTTTGACATGGACAGGTCACGTATCCTGGTCTATACAGGATAAGAGCGGCTCGACGTTGCCACTTATACTGTCCTTCGCAATGCCGACAGATTCGACAGTGCAGATGGCCAGTGAGACTTTGGCAGGCAGCGCGGCTAAACCGACACCGAACGGCACCGCAGTTGGCTCCAGCATGGAAGGCGTCTTCTTCCTCTTGTGGACGAAGGAGCTCTGGATCAACATTGCGGACGAGATGAACCGATATAAGCGCCAGCTTGTAGCAGAGACGACTGCGGCGACTGCGGAGCGTGGGCTGCGTCTGAGAGACAGATACGCGGTCTATCGACCACGGAGTGCAGCCGGTGTCGACATAGAACGCGGACAAGTGAAGGACTTCAAGCGCAACGAGCTGTTCAATTTCATTGGTCTGCTCTGCGACGCGAGCTTGCCCCCTTACGCGAACAGCTATTGAAGCATTTGACGGTCACGCAGGTCGGCACCGTTCCTAAGGGAAAGTTTGGCCGCTCCATGAGCAGGAAGCGCTTCGAGGTGATCACTCGGTACTTGCACTTTAGTGACAACGCGTCCCCCATAGCGAAGACAACCAAGAAGTGGAAAGTCAAGCTCCCGTGGACGCGATGAACAAGAGCTTCACGCGGGGGATGACAGTTGATGCGCGGCTCGCCTTCGACGAAGGCATGATCCCCATGCGGAGCCTCTACAACCCCATGCGCCTGTACCTGAAGGGGAATCCTCGCCCGTGTGGCACAAAGCTCTACGTGGCGTACGATCCAGACTCGGGCTACGGTTACAGGTAGCCCAACAGTTGTTTTGGTGTCAAAGTCGCCTATCCTGTATTGGCCATGTTTACAGTAACTGCTATCTTTCTCTTATACTGGCAGGACGGAGGTGTACCAGGGCAAAGTGGCTGGCGACCAACCAGACATGCACCGAGGGCCGAACGCTGTGCTCCGCAATGTGGACGTGTTTCTCGCTGCCGCCACAAAGAGGCTCATCATCGCGGATCGCTTCTACACCAGCGTTGTCTTGTCATCGATCCTGCTGCAGCGGCAGCTCTACCACGTCGGCACTGTCCGCCTCAACCGCATCGGCCACTGCGAAGACATTGTCTTCAAGCAGGCACGGCGCCCAACGACAATCGCCCGCGGCACATACCGGCTCGCAATCTCGAAAGTGTACCTGAGCTTGGTAGCGGTGTCGTGGATGGAAAGCATGCCGGTGCATTTTCTGGCAACGGGCAGCTCGACCGAGCTTGTCCATATGGCGCGGCGCGAAAGCTCGACGATCACGCATGTGTCGGCGCCACGCCTCGTAGACAAATGCCAGTGAGGGATAGAAGTGGCAGACAAGCACGACCAATTGCGCTTGCAGCGCTATTCGGTCCAGCGCGTCATGAGGATGCGCAAGTACTACCACGCTATCTTTCTCGGCTTGGTCGACCTCGCGCTGGTCAACGGCTTCGTTTTGCACAAGGCGATCTTTGCGCAGCGCTTCCCCAGCAAAAGCCCACCCGCACACGCGCAGTACATGATGGCAATGCACACGGCGCAACTCAGCGTGGCCGAAAGCGACTTCAAGGGCGACACTTCTATCGAAGCGATGGCAGACACGCCACTGTCAGGGCTACCGCGCCCACAGTCACGCCTCCCTGCTAAGCACACGCTCGAGCAAGTCGACTCGTACTGTACCGTGATGTTGGCTAGCAAGCCGGTGCACAAGCGCCGCACGTAAGGCTGCAAAGTCTGCAGCATGCTGCGTAACAGCAAGGCACTGTAGACGACATTCTGGTGCTAGGAATGCACTGAGGCGGAGCAGAAGAAAAGCAAAAAGTGCGCCAGCGTCATCGACCTGTGCCTGAAGGTGTACTAGCACGACCCCTCGGGGCCAGGAAACTCGGCGACGTGCAGCCAGATCTGGCATGATCTGTGGTGCAACAGCGCGGCGATACTGGCTGGCTTGCACTACCGCACCCACGCGCCACGGAGTGCGCGCACAGCAGGCGACGACACCTACTCGCAGGTGTCGGCAGTTGAGAGCTCGAGCGAGGAAGAGAGGGAAGAGAAAATTGTTGAGGAGGACGATGAGTGAGGAGGGGAGGGAGCAGCTGCGTCGTGTTTGAAATGGAAGGAGAGTGTTTGCGTTTCGTTCGGATTTGTCTCTTAACCACTCCTTTTCTATTCTTAACCTCCGTGCATATGCACGGTAGATTCTCTCAGCGTAATGTGTCCCACGCAGCTTGTCCTAATTTTAGCTGAACGTGGTATTGGGGTAACCCCTAACTGCTATCCTGGCCAAAAGAGCTCCAACAGATAAACCCTTTGTTCTGACCAGTGTGTTCTTCAGGACACACTGGTCAGAAACAAGGGTTTGTGTTTAAAAAAATGCCCGACAGTTAGATATAAGGGGTAAATATACACGTAGATTCCGGATCTGGCGTCCGTTTGAACTGAATTGTTGTTAGTGCTGAGCTACATTTACCCCAAAAGGTTCGTTATTGATTCATTTCAATAGGGTAAATTTATAACGATGTTGATACGCTCATTAGAGAGGTTTCTGCTCTCGCTTTCCCATCCCACACCGCAGATTCAACAAAAAACAAACAATCCTTTCCAAAAGCGATATTTGTCTGGAAACTTCTCCACAGAATTGACCTGTTGTGCGGAAGTCCCGCCATTCCCACAGCGCCACCAACCACCTTCCAAACATCCTCCACTCTCACCACAAACACAATGGACACTCCTTGCAAGCGCCTCAACAGGAGCGACGACAAAGACCTCATGCGCTTCGGCAAGTCTCCGCCGACACTCCGTTTCTTCGGCGGCGGGGGGAGATGCTCGAGTCGTGGAACGAAGTAGCAGTGAGGCTGTTGGCGATACCAACGTTTGCGCGGCCTGCCCTTGACGGCAAGAAGGCGCAAAACCGTTTTTGCCGCTGCTTGAGCGGCATCGGAAGGCCAACAGCGACTCTGCGCGCGCCTCCGGGAGCGTCATGAGCTGCTCTATGATCTCGTATCAATGTACGACGACAACGAGCAGCAAAAGGCGAGCCACTCTGAGAGCGAGCGGAAGCGTCGTGAGGAGGACGAGGCTCAGGGTGCAGCTGTTCGCGACGCGGCAATGCGATAGCTTGGAAAGCGGCAGCTCGAGGATGAGAATGATGGTCGCGAGAGAGTTGGTAAGTATGGGGCTGCGCTGTCGATGCTGTCAATAGGTTCGGGGAAAGAGCTACATTCGAAGCAAGACGAGCTCGTGGTCAGGCGTGAGGAGCTGGAGCTGGCTCGCGCTGACCACCAGCTGCGTAGAACGCAACATCTCCTCGAGATTGAGGACAGAGAGAATGAGCGAGAGCATCAAAGACAAGAGCGCGCCGCTGATCGCGACGAGTAGAGCATCGACTTTGCGCGAATCGAACTACAAAAAAAGCTAGGGGGCTTTTGCATGCGTTAGTGAAGAAAGACGAGTAAGAGTCGAACAGATGTGCTTCATTGTAGCTACCTTACGAGCCCAAGTACTTTTCAATCGATGGGGGAGTCATCGTGATGTATGAGCTGATCTGGTTTCCTCTGGTGTAACACGTGTGCGCGTTTGTGAGAAGCATTGCGACCTTCTCTACTATGCCAACGAGAGACAACATGACCTTTGCGATTTCGAAAAGTCCGTGTATGCCCACAAAGTCTTCATGCGCCAAATGACCACTAAACCGCTTCACGGACGGAGCTCATTGAGCGGTTTACCTCTGGATGCGCCGAGCTGAGCGAGGCGTCTTTGTAAGTCGAGACAATGTGGCAAACGACGCCGTAGGCAGGGTCTCAAAATACAATACGCCCGCGAAATATGTTGTCGTGGCGCGCGTGAAACTCCCGTAGCTCGCTTCGGCGCAGCATCGTTGTCGTGCATCTTCCCTTCGATCGGCCCCCAAAAAAGTGCGACGAGCCCGTCTGACAGCGTAAGCGCTTGAAAGCACAAGCAATGCATTCGCTTATGCCCACTGTAGTGCTGGCTCTGCGTATTGTTGTTCCCCGTCACTCTGCACGTCGCCACCTTTGTCCCGTCTAGAAAGCCGAACACGCCCTTGATCGTGCCGCCATTGTGGGATATGACGTCGCAGTTCGCAGCCACATTCTTCCGCACAATCGCGATGCAGAAGTTAAGTCGCTCGTCCCACCAGTTGTGCACAAACTTGAGCGTGGCGATAAAAATCCGGCAGAGAGACGAGCGGCTCCGGCCAAAGACGCGGATGTGCGAGAGAAATAGCGTCGGGTACGCGAGCCGATGCAGTAGAATGCAGAGCGCCTCGACAGCGGGGGCGCGGTCCCTGGGTGGCGTAATCAAGGTCGCCGGGAGGCGAAGTGCAGTGCACACTCTGAGCACACCGTGTCGGTCAAAGCGAAAACTTTCATTTGCGTCGGCGTCGGTCATCAAGGCCAATTTGAAGCGGGCCCGCGGGACGAGTGGCCGCTTGATGTAAGACGACAAAACCAGAAGCTTGACCAGAGCTCGTCTCTTTTTTGCGGAAAAGCGCGACTGCGAGCACTTCATTCTTTACCGATATATGCCTAATAATCGAGCTGCAGCACGATAAAGCAGAACGAGCATTGGCGAGACGCGTGCATCGCAGCTGAGACAGAGAATTCGCACACGTACGTGTCTTTCAAGCCGTCTTCGTGCGTGTTACGTGTGTGCATGCAATCGTGTGGACCGCTTGTACTGTCAGTGGGTTGTTGAATGTGATGGTGGGGAGGTGGGATGAAGCACTCGAGGCTGTTCACAAAGCGAGCAGCACCAAATGCAGACACACACTCCTGGCATCAGAATTTACCAATCACCCCTGCGCACTCAGACACTCCACGTACTTGTTGTTGCGCCTGCAGGCGCTTGGAAGACGAGGGCACAAAGGGATTCGAGTGTGCGCTTGCGGTCTGCAAAACGAGAGTGAACAGCACCACGAAATTCAGACACGGTGCACGCGTTAGGTCAAAGTCGCAGCTGACGTGTCAGTGGAAAGCCGCAGCACACAGGTGAGAGCCCTTTGCCCCCATCGCACACGTACTTCCATCGCCTTCGCCGCACGAATGCTGCTCTTTTGTTGGCGAGTAGGTGGGTGAGTCTGTTTTTGTCAAGTGCTCGAGACTCGAGTCGTGAGTGTCGCAATCTGCTTTACGGAATGGCTGGTTGAAAAGTCGTTTATGTTTTTGCACACCTTTCCCATATTGTGTGGGAATGGGTAATGTGCGTAATTTGCGAAATCTCTCTATTGTTCTCTGGAATGTTTCCAGTTATTCTGATATCTGACTTGGTCTACCCTTTCTAAAAAAAATCTGATTTTTTACCGTTCGGGTAACCTTCATGCGACCTTTTCTAGATATGTCGAGAATTTTTCTTGAAAAGTCAGGAACTCAAAATAATTTTAGGTCTTTCCAAGAGGTCTACGTCTGTTCTCAGGAGACATCTCCTAAAATTATTTTCCTACAGGGAACATTCATGCCACATTCCTACATTGAAATAAAACTTAGATGTCAGAATAACTGGAAAAATTCCAGAGAATTAGGTCTGCACCAAATTGTACTGGGATCTCAGAAATGCGCAATAGATTTTGCTTAATATTGTTGAGCACATTTGTTCTGGTCTGTATTGGACGAGATCAACTGAGACAACGCGATGTTGATTCGCTCATTGTCAAAAACCAGATGGCATCCATGACCTCCCCCCAAGAAAACAAATACTGTAATCATGCGAATCTATTTCATTTAGAAACGCAATATATAAAAAACGATATCTTTTTGTTTAAAAAATCCTTGCCTGTTGCATTTTTGGTTCTGTCTGAGCTCTTTTGGCCAGTATAATAACCTTCCGAACAGGGCCGCTAATTGGGAAATCTTGAAAATTATATGAAAAGTCTGGTCACGGTACTCTTCACTCCGATCGTAACCTCGGAGAAACAGCTTGTAGCCATGCAGGTAACTCAATTTTAGAGTTTTAATGAGTAACCCCGGCCCGAACTGTCGTATATGGGTTTTGCCCCCATTTTCGGGTTAAGGTTAGGATCATGCTGTATTTAACTACGGTGTAGTGACCGGAGAAACCCGATTAAAGAGGGACAACACCTCCTTGTCCGGGCATCCATGACTTGGAGTGTGTATTCAACTTCCGGACGGTTAATAGCAGAAATATTGAATTGCCATTTTCAAAAGTAGTCACAAAGTAATAAAATATTATACAACCCACTGCATACAATTTGTTTGAATACCTCAAACATACTAGGTCGAAGTAGAAATAAAGAATGGGGAAATCCGAAATCGGTCCCTGAAATTCCCACTTTTTCGAAATCGGTCCCATTTCACCCTGTTGAAGCAACTTGACATTTAATCAGTGAAATTCAGCTGTGAGATGCAATTTTCAGTGGTGTGGATCTGAGATAGAATTTTCGACTGAAGTCAAATGTATCCGATGATTACCCTGTACCTCAAGTATACCCTGTAGCTCATCTGTACCGTGTACCCGAAAGGAACTGTGCACTCATTGTGTACCGTGTGACACATGAATCATCAGAACAGCTGCCATAGCGCTTGCAACACGTGGTTCTTGGTATCCGTGGTGATGCAGTCTCGAGCAGGCCCTCTTGATGTGCTGCGCGCTCAACACTCCCTGCATTGAATAGGGGGTTCCTCAACCCTCTCAATTTAGTGAGAGCATTGTAGCGCGGTCCGTAATGAGGGCGATGACGCAGTTCTCGGCGTGCCTGGGCGCGTAGAGAGAGTGTAAGATACGGCCGTATAGTGCTGTTCGGCTAGGAGTCGTGGGCCCTGCATCAATGCTAAGAATGCCTTAACCACAACGTTGTAGACACCCTTATCGGCAAAGGCGGCGCTGTGATCTGCGGCGCTCGCTTCCGTTGCCATTGGATTTGCTGTTGGGGATTTGAGTGGATGTCAGCATCCTGTGGATTGGCCCAGATAAATACGAAAGGTACGGGGTACTATTAAATCGGTACACTGGCATTGTACAAATTGCGCAAAACGTTTAAGCCCGGAATATTTTTCGGGAACGTGTGGGCAGGTGGAGACAGGACACAAACGGAAGAGAAAGAGAGCACGATAGAGGTGCCATCGAGTGTGTGTACCCGGGCTGCCTCAAGCGCCTCCTCACGTCATTGTTCGAGCTGATGCATCGCAGTGCTCACGTCGATGCGGGCAATGTACGACTCCTGCTATGGGATATATACGAGTGTGCGCTGGACGATGACCCGGCGCCTGCAAATGCGTTCGTTGTCACGCTGTTCGAATCGGTTATCGTGCGCCTCCTCGTGATGTTGGAGCAGCTGCAACTTCAGTTCGCAGCTGAACAACACAGCACGGTCTTGAGCGCTGTTGAGACAGCCTACGCCGATTCACCCACGGACGAGTGTGAACAGGTAAAGCCATTGGCCAACGGGGCGGCTAACCAAGCGACCACGAGCGACAGCAGCTATATACTCGGTCGCAAGCGTAAGACTCGAGGGACGGTATCACCGTCGTAAGCGCTGAAGAGCAAAGACGCGGGAGAACTCTAGGACGCCGCGCGCCATGAACACTTTTGCAGTTGCTCAGATAACGTGTGGCCACACGGTAGGATTCGGGAACACAATACCATTTGTGCACACGGTACGGATGAGCTACAGGGTACAGTTGCGTTACAGTGTATACTAGAGGTACAGGGTAATCATCGGATACATTTGACTTCAGTCGAAAATTCTCTCTCAAATCCACACCACTGAAAATTGCATCTCACAGCTGAATTTCACTGATTAAATGTCAAGCTGCTCCAACAGGGGGTGGAAGGTGACGGATTTCGAATAAGCGAGAATACCTGGGACCGATTTCTGATATCCCCATAAAGAATTGATATCTAAAAAAGTAGCCAGGAAGAAATACAATATTATTCAAACCACTGTACTAGTGTACTGTGTATGCAGTGTATACAATTTGTTGAAAAGATAAATGACGAGTGATCTTTACTCTCGACATTCATTCCCAACGATTTTCGGTTTGACACGCAATTGCTAGCTCCGCTTACCGCTGAGAGAACTCTTCTGGGCTTTGCCACTGAGCCCATCACCTCGTAGAGATTTTGGGGGGGGTTATATGCTGTGATGTACAGGATAATGGTGATATGAACGATGCCCATAACCTAAACGAGACAGAATAATTTCAGCCAAAAACAAAAAAATCTAAAATAATCTGCATATAACATTTTGTAGCAAAAGCTGAACCTGGCACTGACAGAAAAACTTTGGAAAAACCCTCAGTACTAGAGGAGTTAATACAGGGTAAAGCGCCAGTAATGGCCGGATATTTTCGATCACCTTCTCAATCCGATAGAATCGAATTTCTCGGGGAATGTCTGGGTCACTGATTTAGGTTAGCTGCCTGGAATTTGAATTTGGATTTGGTGCTGAAATGGTGTCATGCATGAGCACAATTCAAAAACAACTCTCAAGCACAATGCCGCTCACCACCACCTGTGTCCGCATGACGAAGCAGCAGCTCTTGGTGTGCGAGAAGAAGGACCAGCACCCAGGCATGACACACCGGGAGCTGGCGGAGTGGGCTGCTCAAACATTCGCCCTTCCAAACTCACCCATACCACTCGATCAAGGCGTGATTGCATGCCTAAAGCAGGGCGTGATGAGCAAGAAATGCGAAGCTGCGATGCATCGCCTCCTCGACGGCGACAGCAGTGCGTACGACGTGGAGATAGGCGATGCTACCCATTGGCTCCATTCTACGTTGGTCGAGATGTCCCCAGATGCGATTCGCAACTGTTGACGTCACGCCAATCATTGCGTTGAGCATACGAGCATCAGCAATCTACTCAACTAGAGTAGCTAAAATAAGTACACTTCCCACACGCAATCCTCCTGGTTGTCTTTTAATTTGTATTACCCGTTCAACTCGGTAGAAAACAGGCGGTCATTACTGGGGCTCTACTCTGTACTCATTTAGCTTTGGATTTAATAAAACCCCAGTTCCATCCACCCTAACTGGTTTCCACCCCCCAAATTAAATACTGAAACCCGGGTTTTCCACAAACCTGTGTTGGACGTACTGTACAACATATAGTTTTTAAAATGTACACTTTATGAACAAGTCCAACTTGTCAGCTCTGGCATGTTGGTACCAATGTGCAACGACTGGATACACATAAACGGCGTGTCGCGTTTTTCAAGCACAGGCGCCGCACTTAATGCGGCCTATTCAATAACCAAGTGAAGCATCTGATTTTACATGTTGTACGTCTAACATGCGAAAATTTCGGATCTGGATTTCCAGAGAGTTTTGGCAATGGGGGTTAATTTTTTTGTGAAGATATGCTCACTTCAACATAGTATCACTGCTTACACTCCACGACAAATAAGGGTACCGAAAAAATGAGATAAATCTTTTAATTTTAGCGCATTTCTTACACGACTTGAACAACTTGACTCATTTATCAAGACGAATCTCGTGGTATGCTCAGATTTGACAGATTCGTTAAATTGAGCGAGCTACAAAAAATTGCTGACAATTTCGTACGAAATGAATAAGAAAACGACGAATCAAAACTGAAATCAAGTCATTTTTGCCAAATGCGCATGGGCATTTTTGCCCAATATCGGCAATTGGTGGTGAAAACAACAGGCTGATCGCGAGGGCGACGCTTACATGGAACGAGTTAGCGAGCCTCGAAACGAGTTGACGTGCACTAAGACCTGTGGGAACACGGCAAGGGCGCACGTACATATTTGTCTGACCAACGCTTTTGATGATTATGTTTCCTCGCTCACAAGCGCCGCGCTCAAAGCAATAAGCAATTTGAGGCGATTTCCACCATTTTCAAAACAAACGTTTTTTGTGTGCACTTGGCAACGATGTCAACAACTCAATCGTATACCAACGCGGCGTAGAGGCAGTGGCTAAACGATCGATAAGTGCCTCAACGAAGGGCTGGCGAGCAACATGTTACTACTGAACTTCAGTAGCATGAGTCTGATATTGTCTTTACTCGAGGAAGAGATCGATGTGAAGTCGCTCTGATACATTTTGGTGAGTGAAATAAATCAGGGTGATAAATTACGCCATTTTGGACAGAAAACATCTTGATTTCAGTATGCAAAGCTGTTCTTCTTTTTTGTCGCGCTTCAATTTCAGCAACTTTTTGTCCTGCCTACTCTGTTCACTATCACGCAAATCTTGACACAGTTTTGAACGCGCCGTGATTAGAGGAGCTGCTTGCATTAATCAGATTTGAAAACGACTAAAAATTGACTGAACAGCAACGATAAATCTGGCGTTCTTTTTTTGTCGTGGAGTGTACTGTAGTATCAAAGTACAGTATCATGTTCGCCTGCCGACTCATCGCCAACACCTCTTCGCGAAATACCGGTATTTGGTAAGTGTGGAAAAATGTGGTGAACGACTGTTTTTGCACGATAGCCCTCTGTACAGCCAATACAAAAAGTATCGACCAACAGCGCAAAATAATTTGAAAATTGACCACTGACATCAAAACTCCACAGATTCGAGCTGTGAAGGTATCAGAAGGTAGAGCACAATGAGGCGATGAGATTGAGCGGCTGGACTTCTTCATACGGTGAGTCAATACAAAGTTACAGCTCCAAAAGGTGACCGCTGCAGGCTGAACAGGGTATCGACTGCATGTCTATGAGCAAAGTAAACCTTTTGTGAGAGTGTTTGCTGCAGTATAGTCTCTTGGTGGCTTTCTGAGAATCAAATGAGTGAGTTGGGTTGTCGGCCAAAAACTGATGCAACTAAGTGTCTGCCAATCAGTTGTCGCAAATTCCATTTTGCTCAGTCTCATTGGGTAAAAACACATGGTCATGCCAAAAACTGATGCATGCCATAATCTGGTGTTTTACGTTACTGTAGTGTTTCGAAAACCAAAATAACAAACACAAATAAAATAAATTTGTGTTTTTTTACACAAATTTATTTGTAGAGGTCAGGATGAATACATGTCCTCGGAACACGTCCCCCCGAAATGGTTTTTGACATGTAACGTTTAGTCCACATTTTTTTCCTAACAAGGTTGTTGTACCCGTCTTCGCCGGGCATGAAGTAAGCAATTTACAACAGTGATCGCAGAAGAATCATATATTCAGCCTCTTAAGTAAGCGATTGACTTGCAAATATAATATGCACTAACGGAGTACTCTTGGGTACACGACGTTCCGGACGCAAACTTGATCCTGCTCCTCGTGGACGTCGTGGTCGATCAGGATCTTGACGTTGGCGCGCGCCGTGACCCTTGACAGCGCGACGTAGAGTTGCCCGTGCGAGAAGACTGGCTGGGGAAGATACACTCCGAGGTGGTGTACTGACTGACCTTGGGCTTTGTTGATCGTCATGGCGAACGACAGTTGGACGGGAAACTGACGGTGGCGGAGTCGAAACGGGAGATCTTGTTCGTTAGTCACCAATGGAATCCGTGGAATCGCAGCACGTTGCCCTGCGAAAGCCCCAGTCAGGATCTCGCCGATGATGCAGTTGCGCATCAGCTGGCGAACTTGGAGTCGGGTGCCGTTACAG
>JAASGD010000831.1:0-15927 GCA_023334115.1 Globisporangium megalacanthum | reverse complement strand
CTCCAGCCAAGCTTCGCGAGCAAAGAAGACCGCAAGTCCGAGAAGAGTGAACACTTATTAAGACGTATTGACTCATCCTTTGTCACTCAGGATGGTGCAACTTGCATGGGGCTGCCGCGTTTCATTCACACGAAAACTAAAATCGAAAGGCATCGAACATCGAGTAGCAATTATTTCGCTCGACATTTTGTTTAGCGCAGTGTTTGTGTGTGTCGCTCGCTCGCTTGGATACAGATGAAGACGACGTCGTGGACTCGGACTTTGACGAGCGCGAGAACCCCGACGAAGACGTCCACGACGCGGACGTCGACCAGCGAGATACTGCCGCAGACAGTAGGAGCACAGGCCGGAAGCGCACGGGCGGCGGCGTGTACCGCGAGCCATTGAAGCCAAAACAGTCCCAAAAGAAGCCACGCGTGACGCCTCCGCTCGCGACCGACAGGTCGTCACCACTTCCTCTTCCACTGCCACCCATCACTGGGTTTCAGTATGAGGCGCCCACCGTGCGCCGGTCGACCGTGCGCAAGAGCTCCGCGTCGTCGGAGCTCCGCAAGCGCGTGACAGAAGAAACAGCTGAGCGGCGGCTCTCGGAAGCCAAGACAGCGGCCACCGCCAGCGGCGGAGGAGAAAGAGAAAGAGGCGGCGGCGGCCTGGGGCTCACCCGTCTCACGCAGACCCAGTTGCTCGCAGAAGCCGTGTGCACAGAGGTCGAGAACGTCCAGTCGCTCAGTCGTCTCGAGCAGCTCGAAGAGGAGAAGAAAGCTGAGAACGTGACGCCGAAAGCGCCGTTTACAGGCCGCATGGTGCGCTTCTACAGCCGCATTGGCGCGCCCAAGACGATCACGTTCCTCAACACGGTCGAGCTCCCAGCGCTCTTTCGCCAGCCACAGCCGCAGAAACGCGAGCGGCCGCGCGAGCGACAGGAACAGGACGAGCCTCTCGACGACGAGAGGCGAGAACAAGGCGGAGAAGCGTAGCGAATGACGCAATAGCGTGTTCACGATAGAGAGTGGACGAGCCAGCCAGTCTCCACTGTCCTATCCTGTGCTACTGCTGGGCTCAGAAGGAAGAAAGGAAGGCGAGCGAGGCACAAGACGACCCCCTCGCATCGTTCGCCAGTGTGTCCGTCTACTTGGTCTTCTTCTTGGCCGCGACTGCGAGCGCCTTGGTCGTCGCCCCCCAGAAGAACAGCACTTGGAGCACGAGCGTGCCGTTCAGCACCATCCCGACGCCGTAGCCCACGAGCTGCACCGGGTCCCCCGTTTCCTACCCGTGCGTATGCATACGTAAGCGACAGGAGAAACGCGTCAGCACTCGCCACTCGACCCGTGTGTATGTGGGACGGAAGACGTCCGACGCACCTGCAGCGTCGTGAAGATCCGCGCCACGGACCCGCCAAAGTTGAGCACGAGCGTCACGAACGCGAGCTGCCCTGTGTGGCCTTGTTTAAAGTTCGACACGATCTAACGCCCAGCAGTTCGACAGGCAGTCAGTCGCCATCCATCCATTCATTCGCGACGCAGGGACCATACAAAACGCTATACAAACGCACCTGTGGGATGCGTGCAGCGATGCTCACGGGGATGCCTGCAGACGCGAGGAGCCACTGGTGCTCGGGTGGCGTGACAAGCGCACCGGCCATAACCGCTGCGAACGCCGCGCTGAGCACCAGACGCGTGCGGTACGCAATCACAGGCGTCGCGTACGTCCAGAGCAGGAGCACGAGCACGACATTCTGGCCCAAAACATTTCCTGTCTGGTTTGTGGCTTCACTTCTGGCGGATATTGGATTATATTAGAAAGGCCTGGGCCACGTCTGATAGTTAATGGAGTTAAAAGGTGGGCCAAGCAGTCTAATCTGGTCTCAAAGTGGTTATTTGTACAATATTCAAAAAGATAAAACGCGTGTGATCGACTTGCATTGCTGTGCGCACACGAACAAGAGCAAAGGGATAGAGTTGAGTGAGAGTCCCTAGGCTTCGCCTGATCAGACGGCGGCCACGTGCAGACGAGTTATCTGACGCCGATGCAGATACACAGTCTAGAAGAGACGAAGGCGGAGGACAGCTAGGGGAAGGCCGGTCGGCGTACTGGGCGACGGCGTCACGGTGACGAGCGTGTTGGAGTACCAGAAGTATAGAGTGGCTTCTCAGTGAGACCATCGTAGTGTCAAGCGCAATCGCGGGTGGATTTCGCGTGGGCGGGTCAGCGTGCCTGAGCTCCGGCTCTAGCGGTGGCAGCTGTATGTCGGGGAGGCCGGGTCGAGCGTGAGCACTGATGCGTCGAGCGGCGGCAGCGGCGGGTCGAACACGTTCATAGCTGTCACGGCACGGCTGGCGCTGGTGGGGACCACGCATTCGACTGGCGTGACGTGCGATGCTGGCATCGGGAGCGACAGCGGCAGCTATGAACAGCAGCGCTATCGACAAACGTCGTGAACACGAAGCTCTGCATCTGTGCACCATTGAGCACCGCCTCGAAGTTCAGCACGCGCTCGACGCCTGCTGGCTACGTCGCGAGCACGAGCCTGTACGTGTACTTGCCCAGTTCGGCGACCGCGACCGGCACTGCACGCCGACACGCGGACCGACACGATCGCAAGGAGCGTGTCGGTCCGCGTGTCGGCGTGCCGTGTCAGCCAGTACTCGACTTCGTAGGCGCCTTTAGAGTGGCCCAAGAGCGCTGTAAGCTGCCGCACGCGGATTGTCGGTCTCGAGCACGTCCACCCCTTGTTGTTTTCTGCATACCCGGGGTGCATCAAACGGGTTCTCGATCACCACGACCTTGTTGCTCGCCTGGCGCACTGGTGCGTCAAACACTAGTGCGCCAGGCGAGCAACAAGGTCGTCTCGGCTTCGCACGCTTTCGCCATGGCCACGTGCACGTCGTCCGCGAGGTACCCGCCGCTCGCGGGATTCGTGAAGCACACGACGAGGTCGACGTCGCCCTCTGTGTACGCGGAGAAGTAGAGCGTGTACGTCCGCGCCGCGCTCCCTGTACAGTCAGTCACACACGCTGGCCCCTGCGCCAGCACAAACGCCCGCGTGTTGGTGATCGCGACACCGAACGTCTGCGTCGTCTTGAGCCAGTTCCGGACATCCACCGCGACCGCGAGCGTCATTTTTGCGGGTGCGAGAGCGCGAGCGAGCCGGCACGCGTCGGAGTAGTCGCCTTCCCGACGACACTGTACAGCAGCACCGAGCCGTCTGGGATCACAAAGAAGACGGACCCGTCGGGCTGCGCGATGCGCCAGGACTTTGAAGTAGCACCGTGGCCACTCTTGTTCTCGTCATGTGCGCCAGAAGCGCCGTCCTTAGCGCAGTCATCCGCAGCGGGCAGTACACAATGCCGACACGCACGACTCTCGGCCGGCACTGCGACGCTCGCTGGGCACGTCCAGTGCCCCCTTGCCACGACCGATCACAGGTTCCACGGCGGCGTGCTCGTGTTCTCGATCGTGATCTGCTTCACGCTCGACTCGCGCACGCGTGTTGCAATGCGCAGCTCCCGGATCGACGACGCCGCCTCTGCACGCAGTCGCCCACGAGCGTGTGGTATACGGGCGGCGCGCCTTCCAATACGCACACCAAGCGGTCGTAGCGCACGTCCGAGTTCGTCGCGACAGACTGGAACGTTGTCTGGATTGTCGTGTGGTGGTACGGCGCGACCGAGCCGTCGAGGGGCACCACCGTTAAGCCCGGCGCACAGTCGCGCGGGTTCTGCTGCAACTTGGCCGCGACGTCGCTGCATTTCCGAAGCCGCACGTGTTGACTGCCAAGAGAGACCGAACCGAACGACAGTGTGTCCGTGTCGAGCACACGTCGACGCTCTGACAGCCAGAGAGCTTTACAAACCGTCTTCTGCCGCCTTCGACGCCGAGGAACACGTCTTTCTGGAACGCAGGGATGCGCTTCGTCTGTGTGAACTGGAACGCGGCGTCCACAGTCGCTTTAGCGTGAGCTCACGGGGCGTCACGAGCGACAGGTTGAGCGCGTCGAACAAGAGCGCGACGGTGTCGCCACCCACGAAGCCGCCCGTGATCTTGCGCTTGGCACGGTTCATAATCTCGAAGCTCCGCGAGACCAGTTGGTCAATCTGGAGCGCACTTAACGCCACGCTGTGCATCTAGTTCACGAGCTCGGCCGTGGGCAGGATACTATCGCCACGGACGCTCAAGCTGACTGTCGACCAGCCACTCACGCTAAACGGCACGACCTCGGTGCACAGTGTCTCTTAGCGTGGCGTAAAGACGATCGAAATCGTCACGAACTCGCGCGGGCCGAGCGCCGTCGGCGCGAATTCGACGCGCAAGTGCGCCTTCTTCTTAAAGAGGCAGTCGAGGTCGACGCCGACGTCCGAGATCGCGCTGAAGACGCTGAGCTGGGCTGTCTCGGTGATCGGCCGCGCGTCCGGCTTCGCGAGTAAGCCACTGCAGAAGGCGCCGGTGCCCGTGGTCTTCACCGTCACCGCAGAAGCAGTGTACAAGCACTCCGTTCAAGTCCAGTTCTCGGACACCGAGGGCAGAGTGCACACGCGGGTGTCATCGCTCATCGTCGCCGCTGAAGCGTACAAGATCGACGTTAGTTCGTTCAACAGGACACCGCGAGCATCGAAAGCGCGGCAACGAACGAGGACGGTTGGTTGCCTCAACTTTGGCCTCGTGCAGGTCGACAAGCCGCACGTGCGATCGTTCATGCTCCGGAATCGCGGCAAGTACAACATTAAGTACCACGTGAGCCTCAGCTCGAGTATCTCGCGCGAGCTCTTTAAAGTGGAGCCGATGGAGATGGTGCTCGAACATGGTGTGGAATCGGGCGTGCACGTCACGTTCCAGTCCATGCACGAAGTGGCGCTCCCCGCCCCGACTGCCGAGACATCAAGTGCACAATCATCGAAATGCTCTCGGGCGAGCCGTGTCGCGAGTTTGTCTTCACCACGGTCCGGTTCGTCTTCAGCGTCTACCGGGTGAAGCTGAACCGGGGCATGAACTTTGGACTGCACAAGTGCAGCGAGGCGGCCAAGACGAAGCGCATCGAGATCCGCAACGAAGGCGAGTTCCCGTTCCAGTACCGTGTGTGATCGCCGCATCGGCCGCCGCTGCGTGTCGGGCAGTTCGCTGTGACGCCGGACTGCGGAACCGACGACCCGGGTGTGGTCGCTGGGCTCAATGTCACGTTCCAGCCGAAGGACCGCAAGGTGTACCGGGAGCTTCTCCGCGTCGAGATCATTGGTTGCAACACGTTCGACGCTGTTGGCGGCAGCAGCTAGACGGACTTGGCGCAATATGAATTGGTCGGCGAGAGCTGCTTTCCGGCCATCACGACTAGCGACTTTGAGAGCATTCTTGAAGAGCAGATCGTCGTGCGTTCCATTAGCTTCGAGGCGTCCTCGTCGCCGTCGTCTTAGGCTGCGGCGGAGGGATGGTGAGGTCGCCAGCAGCCTTGGGGAACCAGAGCGTCGTGTTAGCCGAGAAGGAGCTGATCTTCTCATTCGAGCGAAGATCGCAGCCGCAGCGCCCAAGGGCATATCACAGTCGAGCGCTTCAAGATCACGAACCCCGCAAATTGACTACCACAGTGCAGTTCCAGATCACAGCCCCCCATCGTCGACGTTGTCGTCGACCAGCAGTGGCAGCGGCGACGCATCTGCAGACGCGTAGGCGTTCAGAGTGCAGCCGTCCGTGTTGGAGATCCCTCCGCTCGGGCACCGGTTCGTGAGCGTTTACGTTAAGCCGCCGACCATCGCACCGACCGACGCGGGCTTCTGCACGGTAGCCTATAGTCCGTGAGCTGTCGCAAGAATGCGGCCGCTGCCACGAGCGAGCGACAGCTTCAACATGCTTGATTTTGAACTCTGTAGAGAAGGACGCTGCCGTGCGTGTCGGTCGTGGGTCACGAAAGCCAATGACCTCCGCGTCGTGCTGCGCACCGACGGGATCCTGTCGAGCCAGACTTCTTCTGTGCTCTCGGCAATGACTACTTCTCAGTCGCCCCGAGGTTGGCCGAAACGCTCTTCGTGCAGTTCAAGCCGACGAGCCGACCGCCTGCACGCTCAAGATCACGGTGCACAACAACCCATTCGACGAGACGACAGCGAAGCTCACGGGCACGGGGTTCAAGAGAACGTCGTGTCCTAGGACCTGCCATTCAGACACGACGACGAGCTCCACTTTGACGACATTCTGCTCGTTCTTCCCGAAAACCGCGCGAGCGACGACGGGGCTCACCTCGCCGCGCCTTCCCCGGCCCCGGACGCTGTTATCCCTCGTAACCAGTCGCTCGAGATGATCCGCTTCACGTGGCCAAACACCCCGCCGTTCTCGCTCTCGCCCGCACTTGGCCATCTCAAGCTCCGAGCGTACAAGGTCATCTGGGCCACGTTCGCACCTGCCTTGGCGGGCGTCGGGAAGGCGACGATGAAGTACGCGCGTTCGCTGTCGAGCTGCAGGCCAACCTATCGCGTACAGACACCAGCCGTCTACATCTGTGACTGCGACCGCCGGTGACGACAGGGACGAGAACACGCACCACACCGTGTCGTTTGGGACGCTGCCGCGCGGAGCCAACGAGAGACTTCGCGAGCCAGTGTACAACGTAGTGGTGCCGCCGTCCGCGGTCGCGCTCAAATGCTTCGCAGGCGCGGACGCGCTCACGTTCGAGTCCGACGTGATGGTGATCCACTTCACGCGGACGTCATGCTGCAGCTGTGCAGCTATTGGCTCATAGTGGGCAACACGAGCAAAATCACGCTGCTGTACGTGTGGCGCTTTGAGCGCGCGCTCAGCACCGACAGCGACGGGTTCCCGCTCCATGGCTCGGTGACTGCTACTGCTGCCGACACCAACGGCGGCGTCCGTTCGCGATCAGCCCGATAGGTGGTGCGATTGCCTTCCAGAGCGTAGGTCTTCACAGTCAAGTTTGCGCCACTGGAGGCTGACAGCCAAAGGTACGTGCTCACACTGCACGCGCGTGCGTCGTCGTCGCCGTCAACCGCCAGCAGCGGCGCCGCGCCAGCGACCGCTCTGCGGGTTGACGTGCGGGGCTCGTCGCTCTGTCCTGCGTGCCACTTTGACGTCGACAAGAGCGACTACGCGGAGCTTCGAGCGCCGCACCTAATGGGCCCGACTGGCGAGCTCCAACCACTCGACCCGAGCGTCCGAGCGGTTGAAATGGAGTCGCTCGGCGTGCGCGTGGGCGGCACGGAGCGGTTCTTCGTGTTGAACCCCACGAACTTCGCACGAGTTGACGTGGACGGCCGTCGCCGACATGACCCCGTGCTTCCGGTGTGCGACACCCACGGGGCTCATGCTCGCCGGTAAGCGGTGCGAGATGGTCTGTGAGTTCGCGCCACAGCAACTGACGCTCGCCGAGATGTTCTGGCGCTTTGACGTGCACCGGCTCGTCTCCCTCGCCGGCACGACGGCGGAGCCGCACGTCCTGCTGGACAGCGGCAGCGTGAACCTTAACACGCTTCTTGTTGGGATGAAGGTGCTGCAGAGCGTTGCGAGCACCTCCCGTTCCACTTTGTGATCGATACGGCGGCGCTCGATTTTGCAACGAGACGCCAGCACTGCTCGTGCATCCGCTCAGCGGCGTCGTGCCGCGCCACAGCCGCGCCACCCTCGACATTGAGTTCGCGCCGACGGAGGAGAAGATGTGCGACGTCAAAAGCAAGCCCACGCGGCTGTCTCTCGACATCAAAGGCGAGGGGAAGGCTACATCATTCACAATGCGCTCACGATCGCGGTCGACAACGACGACGGGAGCGACGACGTGCGGTCCGTGCCCTTCGGGGCCAGCAACCACAACGTCGTCGATTTTGGTGCCGTGCGCGTGAACGAGGAGATCCAGCGCACGGTCGTGATTCACAACCTCGGCAAGTTCAACTTTGAGTTAAGTTGAAGCGCCGGCAGTGTTGGTGCTGGTGCGCCAAAGCTTTCGGCTGCGGCCGCAGCCGAGCCAGCGCACGGGACTGCGAAGAGGAAGGACAAGGTCGCGTGCACGCTCACGTTCGCGCCACTCAAGCCGACATCGCTAGACTGGACGCAGCTCGTGCACACAATCGCTGACTCGCGAACATACACCTTCGCGTTGCACGGGCACCCGGCGCCGCCGTCGCTCCAGTTCTCCTTCACAGTGCACGACTTGGTTCTTGCTTTGTCGACAAGTCGGGAAGATGCGAAAGGTTGGCGGGAGACGCGACTGCGATCGGAGACACGTTCTCGAGGAAGGTCTTCTCCTCCTGACGCGTCAGTAGTAGTTGCTCAAAGTCCAGCACAGCCGGCGTAGGTTGTCGAATAGAAGCATCGGCAGCTTGGGTTTTCGCAAAGTACGTGTGCGCTCCTGCCGTTTCGGACGTGCTGTCGGCAGCGCGTTGCTCCCTTGACCACTCAGCTGCAGCACCGGCATGCAGCCGAAGCAGCTCACTCCAAACAGCACGGGATTATCCGATACACAGCAGACGAGGACGTTGTCCACGTAGAGTCCGTCGCCGGGGGGTTGCCCACAGGCGCAGCTCCTTCGTCTCGCTCTTGCCGAGCTCAAGGAACGGCGGGAAGACAGCGAAGACGCCGAGGCCGCGAGTCGTTTCGAGACAAAAGTCGACCCGGAGCAGGGACGCGCTCCCGTTGGACATCCGGAACTCGTCGATGCTGTTCGAACTAATCCATCTTGGCGCAGGGCGCGAATTCGTGCTCGGTCCCGGATGGCTTGGGAGCGCTAGTGTGCACAATCAGCGAGCGGAGCTCGAACTGGTTCTTGGCTTAGACGAACTTCTTGTGCACGAACACGCGCTCGGGGTGGCTCTTTACGCGGTCATGAACACGTTGCGTGGGTCGCTTTTGAGGCTCGGTAATGCGCGCACGCCGCGGCAGAAGAGCGTGAACTCGTGACGTACGCCAACGATCTCATAGCCGAGGGTGCAGTCGAAGGAGCCGGCGTCAAAGGACGTGAACTGAAAGAGGAGGTCGATGTAGCGCGCTGCGATGACCCATCGGGGCGCGTTCAGGTCGGGGACTTCGTGGACGACAGGGTCTGGTAACTGCTCCACCACGCTGGGTGCAGCAGGCGACAAATCGCCTGCGTCGTCCGACCGATTTGACGTCTCTCGATGCACGATGCACTGGAGCTTGGATCTGAAAGCGCGAGACGGGCTTCCTGGGAAATCGTTCCGTGTTCATCCGGAGCAGCTGGTACTTGGCAGGGGCAGGGATTACGAGGTCGCTTGCTTCGAGCTCCCGGATGTGCTTCTCACGAGCTGAGGAGATGACGTTGCGCCGAAGGAGCGTGGCTCCCAACTCGCTGATGGGGATCTCGAGCAGCCTGACTCGTGGACAGCAGCTGGTTTGTCTACACGAGTTGTTCCTTGGACGGCACAGACGTGAACGCTGTCGACTTGTCGCCTGCTTCGAGCAACACTACGCGCACTTCGGTCGGCAGCTTCAAACCAAACACACAGCCATCGCTGTCTCCACACTGACGAATGCGTTGTCGAACTCGTCGAGCACGCTTCCGCTCTGCAGATCTGGCTGAGCGATGCGCCACGAGAGGATCGGTTCCAAGAGAAACGCCAACGAGCTCAACGCCAACAGCGACAGCGCGCCAACTTGCGGAGCGAGGTCACCCGACTCGGGAAGCTGGAACGCTGCTGATATAGTGGTGTTTGACCCACTGTCCTTGGTCGCAGATGCACTGCCGCTGCCGCTGACAGTCTTAGTGGGACCCACACGGGCATGCTTTCGTCCACGCAACAGCGGCAACTCCAGTGCGAGACGAACGGCATCTCCCAGGTCACCGTGTTCGAGACAAACACTCCTGACTGCATCGCCGATAGTCCAGACGCGCACGTTCTCCTTCTCCTACGCTGTGTAGACATGATGTGGCATGTGCTAACTGGGAAGCTTCTTGAAGTCCAGTGTCTCGGTCGAGAGCGAGACGTCCGGGGTCGTGACCATCGCGACCCCGGACGTGAGCATGCACGGCAGCCCGTTCTCCATCGCGACCGGCACCTGCGCGTGGTGGACACCGAGCGCGAGCTGCTTCCACTTGGAACGTGGCCGTGAACTCCTTCCACCGTCTGCTTCTCTGGGAGCCGCACGACGCGAGGTTTTTGTCGAGCTGGATCTACACGGGCACGGAGTCGGGGTTCATGATGGCGAACTTGCAGATCCGGTGCGTTCCTAGCACGACGTTGTCAAAGATCAGTACGAAGTGCGAGAGCACGAACGGGAAGTTGTCGGGCCACGCTGCCGCTGGGGGCTTGTGTTCCAGCGGTCACCGGAACAACACTACGACTCCCAGGACGTGGTTGGTGCTGATGTTTCGAGATAGCGGCTTTTACGGGCGCCTCAGTCGCTCGCACGTGTTGTTCCTCTGGCTGTTGCGGTAGAGCGACATCAGCAGCCGTAGCAGGAAGGCGCGACACGCGCGTCTCGGGATTCTTCGCGTCTTGGGCCGGCGAAAACAACCGGCACGTCTTGGTCTCGATCTCGATAGCGAGCGCAACGAGGTGCGAAGCGCTCGCGCGGCACTGGAACGCGTCAGACGCGAAGGCGCGCCGTTCGATTCGACGATGCAGCAGTCGCCTTGCTGAACGGCGACGGGGGCATCGCCGCTGTCGAGCTCGACTTGTTGGTATCTGGACGTGGCAGCGTCGAGATGGTCGAGCGTGAATCCGAGGCCGCAAGAATCGGGATGGTGCACTGGTTGTCATCGCGACAGCAACAACTTCGGTGTCGAGAATTCCAAGTTTCGACGCGCGGTCTTCTTGAGCTCGCGCCACTTGAAGTGCTCGCCCTCGATCGTGCTCGACGGACGCGGCTCGCGGGGGATGTTCATGCTCACATACGTGAAGATGCCGACGCCATAGAACTCAAACTCGACCGGCAGGAAGTGCGCGATCTCGAGCGCGGTCGTCTCTTCGAAGGGCTAGAGGCACCGGGTCGCAGCCGTGATGAGGATCGTCTGCTTGTCGTTCGTTGCAATCTTGCCTGCAGTCGGCGAGACCTTGACGATGCTCTTACCGCTCGGTCGGTTCCGAGAAGATCCGGAACGCGTACGGGACCTTGCTAAGATTCAGGATTGAGAACTCGCAGTCCTCCGTCTTGTTGAACAAGATCAGTCCAAAGTCGAGACGCTGCTTCTCGAACTTGTAGACGAGCGACGACACTTTCCCAGCAGCGTCAGAGGTTCGGACAATCTGATGTCGCCCACGAGCTCCACGCTGACTCGCTGCGGGTGGCCGGTGCACGCGACCACGATTTTGCCGTTGGTGACGCGGTAGAAGTGGTCGTCGTGGAAACAGGGTAGAACTCGACGTTTAAGTCGACGTGTTCGCCCGGCTACAGCGCCGACCTGGACTGCCCAGCAATCCAACACGAACGGTATCTGCGTCCGCAGTGCAAACGACAGCGGGAGCTCGCACACGTTCACAAATATCAGCGGCTTCGTCCGTCAAAACGCGATCTCTGCGACGCACCCCGGGTCGTGCACGTACTCGAACGGTGCAGCGACGCAAACAGCGTAAGCGCGAGGTAAGAAAGTTGCCGCAAATCTCCGTCACGCACGCCACCTTGCCCGTCTTATCTTTGCCGACACGGATCTCGCGCTCGCGTGCTTCCTGAAACCGCCCGACGGCGGCCGGGAGGCCCTTGAATGCAAGCACGCGCGCAGTTCGCGGCTTGAGCTCGATGCTGGAAAGGCCGAGAAGACGGGGACGACGTCACCACTCCCAGCGCCGCCGTCCCCGCCCTCGGTGCGTTCGTGGTCCCCACCCGACGGCAGTGCTTTGGGCGCGTTATTTGACCTGGTATCGGTGTTGTTCGAGCTCTTCTGGCCAGTCCCGAGTCGCTTGTACCATGCGGTGGTCTGTGCGAACCCAGCGTCAGTACCGCTTGCTTCTAGATGCTTCCGCTTCGCAGCTGCCGTCCAGTTGACCCACACGAGCACCTGCGATCGCTCTCTCTAGTTCTCCAGCGTGCAGCTCCACTCCCACTCGACGTTCGTCATCTTTTGGCCAAAGTCAACGACGCGCAGCTCGCGAACTCGCGACCAAATTTTCATGCCCACGTCGTTGATCACAAGCGGGACGACGATGTTCTCGCTCTTGTCAATGACAATATAGAGCTGGTCCTTGGAGAGCACCGTGCCGTCCAGGTTCACAACCAGCACAAACGCCACGTTCTCTCCGACAGCAACGTCCCGTCTTTCTGGTCGATCTAGAACTTGGAGCGCGAATTCCGAATCAGCGTCTTGTACGGCGCTGGGATCAGCGATGGGTTCGTCATGGTGAGCACGCGCGTGTGGTCGACAAGGCAGCTGCAGTTCCCCCAGTGGATCTCGACCTGGTCGAGCTCGACTTTTGGTCCAGTCGCGGTCGTCGTGAGCGTCACCGCCAGCGGCTGAACAGGTGCGGCGACCGGTCCTCGGGCACGGGTGACTGGACGTGCAGGTACCGCAGGAAGCACGCGCCAAAATCCAGCTCTGGGCGCTTGGAGCATGGCCTCGGGGACGTGGCAGTGCACTTTGATCGGGACGCGTAGCAAATCCTAGCCGGCGCCCGTGACGCTGATCACGAGCTGGTAGTCTTATACCTTGACGTTCAGTAACGTAAAGGTGACGTGCACCACTTGCTCCTCGAACGCATCGAGCGTTCCATTCACTGGCAGCAGCTCGGACTCCTTCTAGTTGTAGTCCGCTCCCTCGGAAATGCGCAGCTAGTACTTCATCACGACTTTGGAGGTGCTGATGAGCTTCGCGGTCTTGACCTACGGAAACGAGTACGACACGGCGCCAGAGTCGAGCGCATTGACGTCAAAGTGGAACACGGGCGGGATCACAATCGCCTTGAAGCGCACAATCAGGAGATGCTATCTTTAGTGCTCCATGGTGCTGCTGTTGGTGCTCGTCCGAGTCGTGGAACCGAAAACGGATCGGCAGGAACACGTCGCCTAGCTCGCTCGAGTAGAACGTGACCTCGACTGTGCAGAGGGCGTTCGCCGCCAGTGTGACGGAAGCGGGGCGCGCAGCGATCGTCGTATTGGGCAGGGTAGTCATCCTAGGGACCATCTCAAACGTGACTGGAGCATGAAGATTCGTGTGCGTTTGTCGCGATGATGAAAACCTCGTCACAGTCCAGCAGCTCGCTGTACACGACCTTGGCGCACGGTCCGATCCCCTAGCCGCGAATCCCGATCGGCAGCCGGGTCTCTTGTCCAGCGATTTCCAAGTGCGCGCAGCACGAGTACAATACTGTCGCCAGCGAGAACGACACAACGACGCCGACTTCCGAGTGCGCCACACGCGGCCCACGAGCGGTGCGACCGCGAAGCTTTCGTCTACGGACTGCATCCCGTCCTCCGTCACGGCCTTGCGCAGTAGCTTGTACTTGTGCTCGATACCGTCGCGCGCGTCAAACGGCAAATGCGTGGACCGCAACGACAACGTGTGCACAGCTCCGTCCTCCTCTTAGCTGCGTTCTTCCCCCTCTCCGTTGCCCAGCAGCCACTGATCCAGCTCTGCTCGAGCTTCTCGTGCGCGCCGTCTGCGAACGCTTTCCAGCTAAATGCGAGCGCGGTCTCGCTCTCATTGCAAATCTGGACGCTCTGGCCCGACGACAGCGAAATGTACGTCGCGCTCGACTCCACGAGCGGCTGGCTTAAGTACACGTCGACGTTTGTGGGGACGCCCACGAGCCGCACGACCGCCGTCTGCCCCGCGTCGTCTGTGATCGTGAGCTCACCCTTGCACTCGGCACACGTCCGCGGCGTCATCGCGAGCTCAAGCTGCACGACGTCGACACCATGGATAAGCGCCGCACTGGGTTGCGAGATGCGAAAGTGCTCGCTGCATCGGAAGGCGAATTTGGTACCAGGCACGGAGACGACTCTCGTGGTCGCCAGCTTGGCTACTGTAGACAGCGGCCGAGATCGACCTCGTCCAGGATGTCGAGCGCCGCGAACATGCCACGTACGCGCACTGCATGGCCGAGACCACCGCAGGTCACGGCCGCGATCAAGGATTGCGCACTCGAGCTGACCGGCAGGCACGTAGCGGCAACGTGGCGGGATGGCGTGCTGGAGCTGGACGCGATGGCGGTGAGGGCCGGAGCCGTGCGAACACTCACAGCGGCGGCGAAAGCGGCGGGACTCACCTTCTGTGAGGAGTGGCTCGGGTTCTGCACAACGACGGTCGACGGGTGGCTGCTCGACCCGGCAGGCCGACCGTACCGACTAGCGCGATCTGCACTCGCACGGAACACCACGCAGCTACGCGATATCGTTACATGGGAGTGGGCGGGATCTGGGGTCGTCCGCTTCCACCCGACGGTGGTGAGGCCACACGGAGCGATGCGCAAGCCGCTCCAACGCCTCTGCACAGCTCTGATCTACAACTTTCCGGGACTGCTGTTCCGACACCGAGAGGAACAGCTGCTACGACCTGTACCAGCCACGCTCGAGGAAGCGCACGCGTGGAGGCTGGTTGGAGACACTGTCAGTCACACGCTCATCACCATGGTCACGTCCACACAGACCGCGCGCAACGTGACGGAGCTGGAGCGGCACGCATCCGCGGACCACGGAGTACGGCAACAGGTGCGCTTCCGACCGATGCCGTCGCTCACACGTCTGACGCAGGTCTGGCAGTAGCCCACGCCGTGGCGTGCATCCAGGGCAAAGTACTGGCAGGCAGCAGCTGGGCGGAGACTCGAGCGAGGACGAGCGAAGAGAGACGAGGCGGCGGGCTCACGCGGATTGCCACCCGGTGACGCCACACAGGTGCAGATCGGTCTTGGCAGGCTTCGCTGGGGGCACTGTGCCTCGATAGTCGGCACGAACGCATATGAGCGCCAGCTGCTGTTCAGGCTGAAGGCAGGGAAACTCTCCCTCTGGAACAGGCGTGAAGAGTCGCTGGCGTGCTCACAGGCGGGGTGCACAGAGATCAAGAACACGCGCCACCACCTCTTCTGGGGGTGCAAGCCGGCGAAGGCAGTATGGAGGCGCATCTCCGAACGATGGGACCAGCTCGGCGTCAGCGCGGCAGCTGAGCACGCACATGATGTGTTCGCAGTCGCACTGCCGGAAGAACCCAAGCAGGCGTGGCGCCTCATGACGGCAGCCGACCAACGGAACCAGCTCGGGGAGCACCACCTGGACCGACTCCACGAGGCGGCGATGCTTGTGTGGCGGTACACATGTGTCACCGCCATCGTAGCACTTTGGCAACACCACAACCAATCGCAGGCGGACACGGGCGGCGGCGGGCTAGATCACGGACGACTGCCCGAGACGCGGACAATCGCGGGGCTCCGCAACATGGCGCGTGTTCTCTGTACTGACCCGCAGAGCATGACGGACAGGGCGACTGGGGAGGTCGTCCAACACCTCACTGGATTGCTCTACGCTGACGACGAGCCGCCGGCACCCATGCCTTCACGGCCGGAGGCCGTCTACTACCTCCTCTTCTTTGATGGAGGATCGAGAGGGAACCCGGGCCCAGGCGGGGCAGGTTCCGTCATCGTACGGATCGACTCGGCGGCGACGACTAATGAGGCGATGTGGGCAAGCTGTATGTCGTACGCTAGCACGCGTACGACGAACAATGATGCGGAGTACCAGGGTCTCATCCACGGGATGCGCCACGCACACCACGCGCAGCTCGCGCCACTGCACGTGGTCGGGGACAGCGACATGATCATCAAGCAGCAGAGACAACACCGACCCCCCCAAGAATGCGTGGCTGGCGACGCTTTTCCGAACGGTGCGCCGCCTCGCGGACCGAATGGACGTGCGTAGCTGGAGCCATCACTACCGTACACACAACCAAATGGCGGATCGGGCGGCGAACCTCGCGATGGACACGCGGAGGTCAGCGCAGTTCACCCTCCCGTCCACCAGGCACGCAGCGACGGCGATCGCCCAGCTCATGCACGG
>JAASGD010000830.1:0-15941 GCA_023334115.1 Globisporangium megalacanthum | reverse complement strand
TTGCTTGTCGCTGATCGTGCACTCTGGCAATCCGAGGCTCTTCACATTTGCCAGCATCTTCATACACGCGTCGCTGCTACAGAAGTTCATGAGCGTTTCGGGTGTGAACTCCGTTGCCGTCAGACTCAGCCCAGACGCAGTTTGACTTGGTCTGACCCATCAATGCTTCCCCAACATCGGTATAAGCCGACACACTTCATTTATCACAGTTCTTCAGATAGTAGACGGTCCGACCGACTCGTTCGGTCGCCTTCTTACAACCACGTTGAGCGCCTTACGGCAGGAACGGCTTGGTCTCGTCGAGCGAGACGTAGTGGTCGCTGCTGGTCGCGTACCAGACGTAGTGCTGCAGGATGAACACAATGTCGACGACAATGCTCACAAATCCGAGCGAGAACTTAACAGGGTTGCCTGTGATCGCGGTCCAGTCGCTCGTAGCAGCGCTGTCGAGCACCTGTTGCCCGATCGAGAGCAGCCCGCCAGCAACGTCGAGCAGCACGTTCCAGATCGTCCAGCCAACCGTGGACTTGCGCTGGTAGTTGAGCACAATCTGCGGGATGCATTTCACGAGCGTCGTCATGAGCTTGACGTAGCTGAGCAAGTAGAGCAGGTTGAGCGTGTTGAAGAGCGAGTCCTCGCGGTTGCCTGTGGCCGCTACTACGAGCCCAAACAGCGTCGCGACAACGACAGCTCCAGTCGCCCACGCGGTTGTGGCTGTGCTCACAGTCTGACCGCCGCGTGGGTAGATCGCACACTGGACGAGCGAGACCGCGACGAGCACTGCTGCGTGGATCGCAAAGAAGACGTCGTTGAGCTCCACAGCGTTGCGGTGGCCATCATTGCGGCGCATGTACTGCTCTTGGACGCTCTCGCTGTAGTAGAAAGCGCAGTTGAAGACTGTGTAGCACGTGAAGCCGAGGAAGTTGAGCACCGTGTAGTCGAGCGAGAGCCCGACGACGCTCTTGCGCGCGTGGTTCAGAAACACCTGGGGGTAGAAGCTCACGCTCCAGCACATAAAGTACACCCAGCCGATGATCGACGACACGCGGTTCCACGGGTCAGGGATATGCGCGTTCGCGTCAAGCGCGAGGCCGAGCGCGAGCCCGACTGCGAGGATGAGCGCTGACACGGCGCCGACGCGCGTCGCGAGCGGCAGCTGTAAGAACGAGCTCATTATGGACGGACGGCGTCTGGCGCTGCTGGGTCTGCTGGCGCTGATCGACTGGAGGCAAGAAGAAGAATGGCGCGGACGAGTCGAGACGTTGGGGACGATGCAGTCGAATGGGCAACTGCGGCGGTTGGGAAGACCCATTTGACAAGCGTGGCAAAAACAGGACAGTGGCGATCATCTCGCCAATCAGCAGCGAGAATGCGAGCGGGTCATCCCTCGCTTCAGTGACAATATCAGTGACATGGCTACACAGAGGCCAGATCTTCAACTTGGTGCACCAGACAATCAAAGATAAGTCATGCGCCTCAGTGTGCGATTGCCGAGAGCACCAGGAGCCCATGCTGTGCAGAGCGAAACACGTCGAGATGCTCGCGTATGACGAGATCCACCACCTCACGGCGCGTCAGCGGCCCCGCCTTCCCGCTGAACGCGTCCCAAGGACGTGGTGGATCTGCACGCATCGTACGGCCCAAGACAATCCGCTCGAGCTCTGGCTGCGTGATCCGTAGTGGCGCTGCTGGCTGCGCATTGCCTGCGCTCGGGTGCCACGCGTGCAACACGAGCTCGATCGCGCCCACACTGCTGTCGATCTCGTTCACGGAGACGTTGATCAGCACCAGCGTCCGGTTCACTCGGCGTGCGTACCGAAACGAGAGTCCAACGAGGTCACGCCGGTGCTGTTCACGCGCTCGGCGTGCGCGCTCTTGGTCGCGCCGTCGACGGTACAGCCGTTGGATCACGGTCGCCGCGACCTGCTGCAGCCTGCACTCTTTCCTTCGCTTACTCCGTGCGACTGCGCGTCGGAGCCACACTTTCATACGACGTGCTGCAAGCTCGCGACGTTGCTTAGCAAGTGCTTGCTGCCGAGCAGCGCACTGCTCGTTGCGTCGTCGAGCGATGCTTGTGGCTTCGCGGACGCACTGGCGTCGCACACACGTGAGACGCTCGTGCTCGTCCTCTGTTTGCTTCGCGTACTCGTTCAGCAGTGCGGTCTCAGCCGGATGGCGTCGGGGTTGTCCTTTCGCTGCGGTGCCAGGAAACATGAGCTCGAAACCGCGAGACGTGTACTCGACATAGAGCTTCTGAGCGATCGAGCGGAAGAGATGGCCTCGTGCGTGCTGATGCATCGACAGCAGCAAGTCAGTCAGTACGTCGTTTGCAGTGGGTGGTGTCTACTCACGACCCACGTAGGTGCCGAACGAGGCAGTGCACACGCACCCTGTTGTGTAGGCGCGCTCGGTATGCCGTCTCCACGAGAAGAAGACTCCGCTCCGGCAAGTGGAGGCACAGTCGTTCAGGTTTCGTTGCGTGCGTGAACGCAATCTGGAGCGACCAGTCTGCGCACACACGAATACTCACGAGCCCAGGGAGCACAGCGTAGGATCGGTACGTGAAGACCCGGCCACAGCGGAATTGGATCGGGAAGGCGAGTTCCAGCTCGTTTGGCGTCTGCGCCACTGCGGTCAGTTACTGAGGATACCTGGCAGAGATCGAGGATGGATGGCTTCAAGCGACACGAGCGTCTGCCGCACCTTCCAGCGCAGACACTCGACAATGCAGGGCAAGCAGCGACGCCACCGCGCTTCCACTTGTGTGCACCACTGGACCTAGACGAGCAAGAGAAGAGAAGGTGAGCAAGTGGCAGTGCGAAGAGGACTCGCAAGTGCCCAGAACCCCATCGTCTCGCACCTCCTGGAGGCGGTCCCAAACAAGCGAAGCTGGGAGCAGAAGGGTGAGTGCATCGAACGAAACCACAAGCGCCGCAGTGCGACAAGAGTCTGGCGAGTACACAGTAACGACGAGAGCGTCTCGCTCGTGCTGCTCTTCAGCGCGGACGATCACTCGTCGAGCGTCGAGTCTTGCAATCCGCAGCGCCTGGTACGCTGGCCACAGTCGCTTGGCGAGCACCGCCCCGATTCGCTTCTGCTTCACGGGAGGTTCGGATCGGATCTCTGAGCGGCACGAGAGCAGACCAGCGCTTGCGTGCGGGGCCACAAGCGCGCTGAGTACGCGCGGTTCCGATACTGTCGACGAACCCATCGTCCACGCGACGTCGGGTCGTCGGCGCTTCTTAAAGTACATCTTCTTCCCATCAGCGCCTCGGATCACGACTTCAGCGTCCGCGATACTGCGGCCCGGCGTGGGGACGCTACTACTGCTGAGCACTTGCTTGGTGCTCAGCAGAGAGACCTCGCTGTTGAGCTCGACGATCTTCGTGAGCATCGCTAGGCATTTTTCCTGTACACGTGGCTCGCTGGGCGACACAAGGGTGGCGGAGACGAACAGACACGTTAGTTCTTCTTGGTGATCGTGATGCGACAGACTGGACTCACATGGAATAGCGGACGCAGAGGCTGTCAAAGTCGGTCTGGAGCCCCGACACTGCGTTTGCTTCCAGCGGCTCTGCACTCTGCGCCGTCTACACAGAGCAGTCAGACAAGGAGCGAAAAGCCAGACAAACAGTACCGATAGTACGTGAGAGCGAGAATCCTTTGCGTACTCCGCGACGTACGAGCAGCCGTTCCAATGCGTAGCGCGTTCGGATCACCCAGCTCTTGAGCTCCGCATCTTGACTGTTATTAGACCCACGTCGGGTGCTTCCGTTTGGAGAACGCGCCACCTGGTTGCGAGACGCAGGGATGGCATAGAGAGCACCAGCTGCTGCCTTCGTCTCCGCCTTTGGCTTTGGCACTGGCAGCGCCGCGATACGCGCAGGGTTCCCTGCTGACGCCAGCAGTGACTTTCGCGGTTTCGCGTCTCCTCGTTGTGCGACCGCCACCACGTCGGTGCGGACGATGCTCCGCCTCGCCAGGGACGGCAGCGTGTGCGGGTGGCGGGCAGGCGGACGGGTTGTTCTCGATGGAAGACAACGAGACGAGGCGTCCCGCCCTCCTGTCTCGCCCAGCGTCGAGCCGACGGTACACGACTCGAAGCTCGTGCTCATGCGGTGTCCTGTCACTCCATCTCTCGGCCGCATGCCGTTACTCTCGTCGGCAATAGACTGCGAGACAGAGTGAGGAGACTCACTCTACTGTAACCAACTTGGTATCATTAGTGTCCACCCTCCTTCCCTTGCTACTTGCGAGACTGGAATCCGTCGCCATTCGTCTCCACAAACTGGCACATGTCCAGGATGTTCACGTGCTGTAGTCGCGGGTGCAGTGCACGAAACGTCTCTGCCAACCGCTGGACCTCCTGGTCAGCGAGACCGACTGCGAGCGCTCGCAACAGTGCGCTGAGCTGCGCGACCGGGACGCTCAGCGGCTTTGCTCCAGCCGCTTTCCCGCCACTTCGTACCTTAGCCGCCGCCTCGCCAGCCACTGCGTCGAACGCCGCTAGCACCTTGTCGTACACCGCCTTCTGCTTTGCGAGCGCAGCGGTCGAGTCGCCCATGCGCCGCTCGAGCTGGAGGCGGTTCGTCGCCCGCATCGCAAGCCGCCGTCGATACCGCGCCTGGAGCTTTCGTGCGGCTGTGTCCCGCTCGCGTGTCACTTGCTCGGCTTCAAACGCTTCCCGCCGCTTCTGGTCTTCGTCGGCTGCCTGCTTGGCCTGCCAGCGACGAAACAGCTCAAAGCCGTCGTACTGAGCACGGCTGTCGCCATCGTCGTCGTCGTTCTTCTTGTGGCTCTTCCCACCCACTGTGTTCTGCGGACGACGCTGGTGCTTATCGACCTGTCGCTTGCGGTCCAGCATCTCTTGGAAGAGCTCCATCGACCCCTTCTTGTGCGGGTCTGCGGCGATCGCACGTAAGTAGTACTTGGTCGCTTCGTCGTACTGCTCGTAGAGCCACTGGAGGCACGCGGCGTAGTTTAAGTTGCTCTCCACGTCGTGCGGGTTCTGCACCATGGCTTGGCGAAAGAACCCGATGAACGCCATCTTGTACTGACGCACTTGTGGGTCGCGCGCTTTCGCCCGAGCGACCATGTCTTCGACCAGCCCAGCGTCCTCTTCCTGCGTCACGTGCAAGAAGATGGCGTACGACAAGAGCACGAACGGCACGTCCGGTCCACGCTGTGCCATCGTGCGCATCAGCCGTCCGTACAATGGCCGCGCGCGCTCGTACTCGTGCGCGACTACGTGCAAGTAGAGCACGTAGTTGCCGAGCTTCACGAGGCTCGTCGGGTCGTCCAAGTACTCGCGCTCGCACGACTGCATGAGCTGCACAGCTCGTAAGATCGCTCGGAACGATATGCGTGCGACGCGAGCGCGCCAGAGCCGCTGGAGGCGACCAGCGGCGTGCTGCATTGGCTGCGTGTAGCCCCAGCGATAGAGCTGACTCCGGTGCTCCACGTCCACGCGGTCCTGGGCCACCCACTCGCTCGGCTGCGCCCACGTACACACGCGCGTGACTTGGTGGCAGTAGAAGCGGACGTGTGGAAAGTCGTGCGAGGCAGTGAGCTCGTCCCAGACTTTGAACGACCGCACGACGACTCCACGCCGTCGGAGCGCCTCCCACGCAAAGTAGCCGGTCGGCCCAAGCACCCGCACGACCTTCTCGCGGTACCACGCGCGGCGTCCGCACCAGCCCCGGAAGCGCCGCTGGATCGTCACGGCAGCCCGACGACGCTGCCTGTGCATCACACGCTGTACGCGTAGTCCGCCCTGGGCTTCCCGCGTACGGACCACGCAGCCGCGCCAAGTCGCTTGGATCCGCGTCGCTGCAGCGTGTGCCTGGCGCTTGTCGCTCGTGAGCTTCCGTGCCTGGCGGCCACGATACGCACGCTGCACGTGCAACACGCTCCGGTGCTCGTGTAGCAGCGCCTTGAGCCGCCGGCGTGTCGTGCGCGCGCGAACGTGGCGCTGGATCCGGATCGCTGCGTGGAGTTCTGTGCGCGTCTGCGCGCTCTCAGCGTCGAACGCGTGGACAAAGCGCAGGTACTCGGTTGCGGATGCGCTCGCAGTCGCGGCAGTCGTGACTTTGTGGACGCGCGCACGGAGCTGCTGCTGCCGCTTGGAGCTCTGCACGACGTCCTGGAGCAGCGCACAGTTGACTGGCGGGACGCCTGTGCGGACTTCGTCCGTGACTGTGTTGTGGTACACGTACTGAGCGCTGCTTGTGTCGTTCTCGGCGAGCCGACGCATCGACGTACTGTCGTTGCGTACACGCACGATCGTCCAGTCTTCACCCATCGCGGCTTCAAACTCAGCCGGGGGATCCCACGTGCACACTGTCGGCTCGCTCCCTTCCGTCGCATCCGCATTCGCAGACGCTGCTCTCATGTAGAACGGAGTGTCGGTCGCGGTGTCGATGTACTGCGTCCACTCGGCGAGCGTTCCCATCCAATAGCCGCGTGTGAGTATCTCACGCCAGTCAGGAGCGCTCATGACGACGGGTTCAAGTCGCTCGCGAACCACCGCTCCGCCATTGGCCATGGCGTCATCACTCACCCCACCACCACCGCCACTGTCGTTGTCCTCGCTGTCGATTCCTGTCGCCTTCGCTGACAGACAACGACTATTCGCGTCATCACGTCCCAGAGACTGGAGGAGACCAGTACTCGTTAGCTCCACGTCAGCATCGTCACCATCACCACCGACCACTTCTTGCGCGAACGCGTGGACAATGTGCTGGACGATGCGCTGCTGGTCGTACATGCGCGCCATGCCAAGTGGCGTACGTCCGTCGTAGTTCTTGAGGTTCATGTCGCCACTGTACTGGACGAGCAGTTCGAGTGTCGCGAGCGCACCATACCGCGCAGCAATGTGCGTCGGGTGGTTCCCCAGCGCGTTCGCGCAGAGCGCGGCACCGTGGGCGAGCAGCAGCGACGTCGACGCGTGGCGCGTGTCTCGGTCGCAGCTCAAGTGCAGCGGCGCGTCGCCGTCCGTGTCCTTCACGTTCACGTCGGCGTCGTACGTCGTCAGCAGCGTCACGATCGCTTCGCTCTGCGTCGTATCATCGAGCGCGACTGCAAAGTGCAGCGGCGAGCGGCCAAAGTAATCTTTCACGTCCGGTCCCGCGCCGCTCTCGAGCAGACACTGCACAGCGTCCGCGTAGCCGTTGCTGATCGCGTAAATGAGTGGCGTGTAGCCGTCGTCGTCGGGCGTGTCGAGCACCGTCGCTGGGAACGTATCGAACCGCTCCTGGATGTGGGCAACAAGGACGCGGAGGCTGTCGACAAAGCCGCGGCCTGCGCACGCGTGCAGTAGCCGCACAGTGTCGGTTGCGTACGCACCAAAGTCAAAGCCTCGCGAAGCCAGCAGCACTTGGAGGGTCCGCCAGTGGTTTCCCTCCGTCGCGAGCTGAGCGGCGTTGAGCCCTGCTGTGAGCGTGCGAGCGTCCGTGCTCGCTTCGTGCTCGAGCAGCATCTCGACTGCGTCTGTCTGGCCCAGTACTGCGCCTAACAGAAGCGGCGTGAACCCGTCTTCGTCCGGCACCTCGTGCCACGCACCGTGGTCAATCATGTACGCAGCGAGCGCGACTTTGTCCGCACGCTCCTGTTGCTGCAGCCGTCGTGCTCTCGCGTCGCTGTCGCTGTCGTCGATGTCGTCGCTGTCGTTGTCGGACAGAGGAGGAAGGTTTGCGAGCAGCAAGTGCAGTGGTGTCTGCAGCCGCCGATTCGCTAGGTTCACGTCGAACTGGCTGCGCAGACAGAGCTTTACGAGCCGGCGGTGGCCCGCGGCGGCGGCCATGTGCAGTACGCCATTGCCCTCTGCATCCTGGACAAGTCCGTGGCCTGCTGCAATCGCTCGCTTCGTCGCAGAGTAGTCGCCTTTAAACGCACTGAGCAGGATCGTCTCGGTTCGGAGCGTCTCGGCCAGGCGCTTTGCACGCCGCTGGCGCCACGCAGTCTGCACCAACGTGGCTGCCCGGCGCTCACACCACCGCTGCTTCGCCCGCTCACGAGCCTGGAAGCCACGCACGACGCGCTGGATTGTGATCGCAGCTCGGTGCCGTCGACGCGTCTCGATAAACAGCGTCTGGCAGCGATGGCGACGAAAGTTGCGCTGGATGCGCACCGCACTGTCGCACTGCTGGCGATCGAGTGCAGCGCGTTTCGCTCGCTTCTGCGCTCCAAACGCCGTCCAGCGAGCGAGCATGCAGAGCTGAAGAGCGACACGGCGGCGCAGAGCCATGCGCTTGATCCCACGCTCGCAGGTCGCATGCCGCTGAAAGCTATGGAAGCACAGACGCTCGGCACGAACGCGGATGCGTTGCAGCAATGCGGTGCAGAGTCCAGCTTGGTGCTCCTGACGCTGTCGGAGATACTGCACAGCTGCTCGGCTGACGTGGCCGCGGTAGACGCGCTGGAGCAGCCGGGCGCTTTGCTCCCGCCTTCGCTGGTACTGCAGCACGTGCCGGGCCACACGTCCACGGTACACGCGCTGGATCAGCACTGCCGCGTTGACTCGTGCGGTCTTCTCCATGCTTACGAACTGGAGCCAGTGCGCGAACCAGTTTGCTACACGTGTGAGCAGCACTGCCTGAACACTCGCACGCAACGTCTGGTGGTACTCTGTGACATCGCACCAGTATGCAAAGAGCGCATTCAACTGCCGACGCTGGACTTTACCAAGGTACTTCTTCGCAAGCCGCGACCGCTTGATGCGCACGTTGAGCGCACGCCGGAGCGCTCCACGCGCTTGGAATGCGCGCACAAACCGCTGGAGTCGACTTGCTGCTTGCTTGCGCAGTTTATATGCTATAAAATGACGGGTCCATCGGCGAAAAATCAACCTCACAAAAAGACTGCGCGCTCGCCACTGCTGGTTTCGCCTCGCGAGAAACTGGCGCCACATTGTAAACGCGTCCGCGCACTGGCGTCGGTCCCGCGTTACAGCGCGCTGTGCAATCTCTTCGTCGCGCATCTTCTCGAGCAGCGCATTCTCACGGACTGCACGGTCGGCTTTCGCTTGCTCGTCTGCTGCTTGACGCGCATGGAGTCGCGCGTGGTGTCGGACACGTTCTTTCTCTTGCAGCGCTTGCATTCGCTTGCGCTCCAAGTGCGCGTGCTGGAGCTGCCGTTCGCGTTCGCGTACCTGGTCGCGTACGACTGCAAGCGCCTGCGCTTTCGCGTCGCGAGCGGCGCGTCGAGCGCGGTACGCGCGCTGGATCCGGACCACCATCTGGAGCTCGAGCTCTTCGACTTGCATCTTCCAGGGCTTTGCGAGCAGCGCCGACGCTTTCACTTCGATCTCGTGCGTCCGCTGCAGCCGCGCGATGAAGCTCTCAAAGCGGCCGAGCACGGACGCCAGTTCGGCCTCGCATGGCGACGCAGGTATACGCGTCTTTGGCCGCCCAACGGCGCGAGGCGGCTGGACGACGTCGTTCCAGACGCTGTCGACACGCGCTTCCGTCGCGCGAATCTCGCTTGTAATGTGTTGCAGCTCGTGCTCTTGGAGCCGGATGCGGTTCTGCAGAAGCCCAATCTGCGTGCGGAACCGACAGTCGCTGTTCGCGCGCTCCGTCTTGATCAGCTCGATCTGGAGCGTGCGCAGCAGCCGCTCCTGTTCGCTGAAGCGCGCGACCATCGCAGCGATCTTGGCATCGCACGCGATTGTGTCGCGGAGTCGAATCAGGTTTGAGAGCGACTCGCCTGAGCTGCCACCACGCGGTCCCAGTGTCGTCAATAGAGCGCAGATACGTTAGAGCACCCCCTTTGGCTGCGCCTCTGGCAAACGACACACACTGGGGACGTACCGTCGTCGTTGTACTTGAACTGGGCGACAATGTCTTCACTCACGGACCGAAACCTGTCGACGAGGAGGGCGAAGAAGCGCTCGATCGGCGCTGTGTCGGCGTCTTGAAAGAGCACCGCGAGCGAGTCGGTGCGCACGAACTGCGCGAGGACAAACGGTGCGGGTACCGGTGCAGCTGGCTCGGTTCGGCGGAGCGCGAGCGCGTACGCAAACAGCCGGCGCAGCACGCACTCGCAGCCAGCAGGAGAGAGCTGGACCTGCTTCGTGCCGTCGGGGACGAGCGGGTGCGGCACGACAACACAGAGCCCTTCGCGCGTGTACTGCTTTGAGCGCGCGAGCTTCTCTTTCGAGCCGAGTTGCAGCCGAAGCTCGCGTTGCGCGACAGCCCGCACCACGAGGAAGAACAACAGCGCGTCGCTGTCCATGAGCTCGCGTAGGAAGCTGCTGAAGAGCGCGACGTGCGGGAGCTCCTCGCGCCGCCGCTCGACATTGAACGCGAGGTCGACGCAGTCCTGGTCGGCGAGCGACGGCAGCCCAAGCGAGTGGTGGAGGAACCTGCGCGTGAAGAGCGGGAGCGCGAACTGACCCGCACTGGATCGAGGCCCTCGCTTTGCAGCGTCTCGACGTGACACTGGGCTATCCACACGTAGGAACTCGGGCCGAGGTGACAGCAAAGGGCCCATTGTGGCTGCGAACGCATCCGTGCCATGCAACGCGGTCGCAGGGATCAGCGCCTCTGAGAGCGCGTCGTAGATGTCGTCGACGAGCTTGAGCAGCCAGGCGACCGGGCGAGCGCGTGGTGTGCTTGCGTCCAGGCCTGGAATCGCCTCCAGTAAGCGTGGGTAGCGTGTCCGAAGGAGACCGGGCGAGAGACGCCCGACCCACTTGCTTGGGCTGCTCTGCTCGAACGGTTCCCATTGCGCTGGCGCCTCTTCTTGGTTCGCAGACACGCCAGTTGAGAGTCCAGAGCCGTGCGTTGTGGCCTTGACCAGCAGCTTCGGTTTGCTGACGCTGTTCGGCAGTGTGCTGTTCGCTGGCAGCCCCGACTGGCGGCTGCTGTCGTTGGCTATTGGTGGCAGCAGCCCGCGTGCTCTGAAGGTTACAAGGGAGTGTACGTTACACCGTCAGTTCCTGCTTAGCTTACGAACAAACCCACGCGTGCTCAGAAGCCACGACAACAGGAGGTCGTACTGGAGCTGGTAGTTGATGTACTCGATCTTGTCCAGGTACGGCAGCAGCACCTTCTTCTGCTCGAGCGCCTCAATGCTCAGCTACACGTACATATACACCAGCAAACGTCAGCGGGTGTGAGATCCCCACACACGCAGTGCCTGGCTCCCAACTTTCGCATGTGCTGGCTCCACACCTGCTGTGTTGGGGTCTTCTGAGCCGACAGCACCGCCAACTTGGTATCTACCGCCGTCATCACGGCTCGCTCTGTGTCTGAGAGTACGAGTGGCGCGTGTGGGTCGCCATCTATCGATGGTGGCGCAAGTCCTATGCCTGTGCTGTGTTTCTTCACACGCCGCGCAGCCAGCGGCACCTCGAGCGCGTACGGCGAGCGGCGTTTCGCCATGGACGTTGAAGGGATGCGCGTCCAGGTTGCATGCCACACAACAACATGAGTCCAGACAAGTGGGTTTTATGTCTGCAAAATAGTGGAATGTATTTTTTGACATCTTTTGCGCCGTTTTGATGTTCCGACGTTGTGTGCACAGGATCGAGCACATTACCGGAACGATTGTAAATCTATATCCTTATAAAGTCGATCGTATCTGTTATAATCTCGCAGGAAAATTACTCACTTTCACTTTATGATTGAATACCTGTTCAAACCAATTGATATTTTCGTTTTGAAATGGTATTCAATAGGATTTGGTGTTCTGCTAACGCCTTTTGTCCCACCCAAATGATCCAGCCACTCTTGTCAGCCACTAGGCCACCACGTCCACCACGATTTTTAGATGTCTCTCACTCGCCAAAGTCAAACTGGAGAGTCTCACGAGCCCTCCCTGCGTTTGACAGCCATGGCAGAGACTGCTTGACAGCGTGTGTGCGACGTGCTCTCTCTCTCTCTCTTCCTGTTCCTCCAAAACGATCTCTCACGTGGACACGACACGAGGTTGTTGGGCAAATCGAGCTGACTTCTTTGCTGTCAAGGAACATTTCTCTCGCGATCGTGATTGTCTGTATGTAACGTGACCTGATGCATACAATCACACGACATCGAAACTCTCGTGACCAGCAAGCCAATCAATCACTCGCTCTCACTATGGTGGATCTTTCATGGTCATCACACGCACTGTTCACTCGCATTCGCTTCTGTAGGCTTTTGTATTGGATGCGACCTGCACTGCACGTGAGGAGAGACTCTTCTTTTCTTCCAGAGACCGAGGGGTTCAACAACAACGCAAACCAACTGTCGAGAACCAGTGGATCTGGTCTGTAGGACGACTGCTTCGCATGCATACCGCGCTGCTGAAGACTTGGTGCTGGTGCAGTCTCCTGCAACTCACTTTCCGATTCGCATCGATCTGCCAACCCAAGCCTTCTCCAGCTTCTCTCCACCCTCCTTCCCCTCTCAATCACCATGAAGCTCTCGATCGTGCCTTTCGCTGCCGCCGCCGCCGTCGCCTTCACGAGCGTCGAGGCCCAGACTGCGTGCCCGCTCGGGCAGCTCGCGCCGCTCCTCACGAACCCGGACGTCGCTCAGTGCACGACCGACTCGGGCTTCTCGTTCACGACGCCGGCAGTCCCAACTGGCCCAGCCCTCACAGCTCTTTGCGCCAGCACGGCGTGCCAGAGCGTGCTCACGATTGTCCGCGGGCTCGCCCTTGGCGACTGCACGCTCCTCGGCACGGTCCAGCTCGAGAGTGGCCTGCTCAACCCGCTCACGGCTGCGTGCAGCGGCGGTGCCACGGCTGGTGCGACTGCCGGCGCGAACGCGACTGCGGGCGCCAACTCGACGGCCGGTGCCGCCGCCGGCACTACTGCCACCAGCGCGCCAGTGACCACGACCACGACGGCCCCCACGACCGCGCCTAGCACCGCGACCAGCACGGCTCCGTCCGCGACGACCGCGGCCCCGACGCCTGCCCCGACCTCGGGTGCGATGAAGACCGGCATCGCTGCCAGCGTCGCTATCCTCGCGTTCGCAACCATGATGTTCTAAGCTGCTCGCCCACTCCCACCGAGCTTCCATCCAACTGAGTCGACTGTAGACGCGCTAGTGGTTGGATCTTGTGTACATTTTGCTGGTGAATACATTCCCACATTTCTCAGTCCACATTCATATTCGAACAATTTGCTGCGAGTGAGATATCATCCAGTTTTGATACTGAAGCTCAGCCCGCTAGTTCACAACAAACACACGACAACAGTAAAGGTTTGAGTTTGATGTTTACACGACAAGTACGTAGAAGTGTGAAGGTGATGAATTCACCAGCCAACCTGGCAGTTCACTAGCGACAGCACAACCATATTCACAAGAAGTTGTGAAGCCCACCTGCTTCCTGGATCCTGCTGCCGTGAGACCCAGATGCAGATGCTGGACTCCAGCTTCTCATGCACGTTTTCGAGGTTGGCCACCGAGCACTTCTTCACTGTGTAGTGCATACGAAATTGAACACAAAGAGACGTGGGACCTTCAACTTGTCGGGATACAGCATCACCATATTTACAGACGGAAAACCATAAGTGTACTCTGTGACATATTCTTGTTCTGTCTTTGTCAAAACGGCCTCGATAAACGATATAATCTTTTATCTACGGTATTCTGGATATTCCTTAATTAGATAAGGTAAGCTAAAAGATGACGTGGCTGATGCAGCCATATGATGTGGAGATTACATAATCAAATTCTCCGAAATGATAACGTCATTACGTAATTTTCGCTTGAAGTGTGACTGGGTCTATCAAATTGTGAACGGTACAGTCGTAATTCCCATTAGTGACCACGAAAAAACGCGTCAAAAACTATCATGGATAAATAGTTCTTCTCACACGAAGGTATAAATTGGCACAGGATCACGCAACCACAGTAGCATTCTCAACGAATGAGGACCAATGCACAAATACCTCAGTATCATGGATGCATGTGTGTCTTAACATTTCACGGCTGTTGAGCTGCTCGCAAATCTCTACGCTTCATGGCCCCGTGCATTGCACCAGGATTTTACCACGTGACAGACCCCACAACGTCTGCGTCTCCATTCTACTCGACTTCTTCTGGTTGATCAAAACCTAAAGATGTTCGCATCTCTTGATGTACTCTACTCATCGTCTACAGCCGAGGGACATACACTGGCTGCACAATCTTGTATGCCTGAGTGCTGCCACTGCTTCGGCAACTATCATGGCTGAACTATGGGGTCATGAAATAGCTTCATTGGCACAACATGCGACAGGGCCTTTGCGCACCCAAACCGGTCCTAGTACATCTTCCACATAGCCGCCTCCTATGATCTATGTGCTGGTAGCAGAGCACGAGCATGGCGCCGCCGTTAGCCGCACTCGCACCGCTCTCGTCACGATCCGCTCGCTTACAGTCAATTCACTTTTCACGCCAAAAAGTGATTCTGGGCGACAACGCAGACATGGCAGTCAAAAAATCGATTTTGAGAGACTATTAAATACGAGTGGTGGTCACAAATGATAATTACGACTGTATTCAAATTTATTGTTCAAAACTGTTTTCTTAGTCTAAACTCGCATCATGACAAATTCATGGTGCGATGTTAATTGGTCGTCTTTGCCGTCCAATCGGAACTCTCCATTTGTGTAGATCACGTATATTCACGGTATAACTAGCTAATACTTCCAGAAAACGGTTTGTTCATGGTGAGTTTGGTTAATTCTCGTATGAATTGGACTGTTACGGGTGGTTTACTCCCTAATCTGTCGAATTAGTTGCCGTGCAAGGTCAGATAACCATATGTAACTGTGATACTCATTATTTGTATGTGAATGTCGAGTCTGGTCCGCGTACGTCAGCAGCGCAATGCGTCCTCAGCTCCGTCGCAGGCATGCTCGCTCGCTGCCGCGCAACGTTCAGTCTTCGTCCAGCGAGAAGCACAGCACCGGACATTCTTCTTAGCGCCACCCGCACCACCACCCACGCTAATGAGCAGCTACCGTGCGCCGTCGCACGGGTCTGCAGCCGCCGCGACTGCTGCGTCCCACGCGACGCTCGTGTCGACGCTGTTCCTGCTCGGCGGCTGCGTGCTCGGCGCCACGCTGGACGCGAACGCGCACATCCCGGCACCGTGGAACCGCGTGTCGTCGCTACTCGGGTGGCTCTACTTCTCGTGCTGGAGCGCGAGTTTCTACCCGCAAGTGCTGCTGAACCACGCCCGCCGGAGCGTCAGTGGGCTCTCCATGGACTTTGTCGTGCTCGGGCTCCTTGGGTTTGTGTGCTACGCAGTCTTCAACAGCGCATTCTACTTTAGCGAACGCGTACAGGCACAGTACATGCGCCGCAACAGCGGCCACCGCAACGCTGTCGAAGCGAACGACGTGCTCTTTGCAGTCCACGCGTCGCTGCTCACTGCGGTCTCGCTCGTCCAGAGCTTCGTGTACGCCCGCGACGGCACGCGACCGAACGTGAGCCGTGCGACGATTGGCTGGACCGTCGCGACAGTCGCGCTCGCCGCCGTCTTTGCGGTCGGGACCGTGGTCGCTGGCAGCGATAGTGACACGTCACTCTTTACGACGCTCGATCTGCTCTACTACTTGAGCTTTGTCAAGCTCGTGCTCACGCTCGTCAAGTACATTCCACAAGTGGTGCTCAACTGCCAGCTCCAGTCGACCGTTGGGTGGGCGATCTGGAACGTCTACCTCGACATTGCCGGCGGCGTCTTCTCGATCGCGCAGCAAGTCCTCGACAGCGCGGCGACGAGCGACTGGACAGCGATCACCGGCGACCCGGTCAAGTTCTCCCTCGCGATTGTGACCATGAGCATGGACGTGGTCTTGTTGTTGCAGCACTACGTGCTGTACCCGGAGAGCGGCAGTCACACGCGCGAGAAGCAGCTCTTGCTACCGTAGTATACTAGGACCAAGTGAGGAGGAGCCTACCCACTTATACTCTAACTTATAGCGACAAACAACCATCACCACACATCTCAAGACAAGA
>JAASGD010000829.1:0-15945 GCA_023334115.1 Globisporangium megalacanthum | reverse complement strand
TCAACGCGCATCAGCGTCGTTCTAGCCATCAAGGCAGATGGCACCACGCTGCCCAACTTGCTCATCGTTAAGGGATCGGCGGGCGGCCGCATCGCAAGCGAAGAGCTCAAAAGCTACCCAGGCGGTCACTTTTACATTGCCCAAGCGAACGCCTGGATGGACAGTCTAGTTTAGCAATTTTACCTTCGGCAGGTGCTCCACTACGAGATCTCAGGCCCCTCCTTGCTGCTCCTCGACAATCTCGACAGCCACGTCTCGTCCGAGTCTGTCGAGATTGTTGCTGGCGAGCTCGGCTCGACTCTCTGCTTCCTCCCTCCTCGGTCGGCATCGGTGTGCCAACCGCTCGACGTTTCGGTCATTGGAGCGCTGAAGTAGAAGGTGCGCGCCGCCTGGCTTCGCAAATGCAGCAACGACAAGCTGACAGCCAGGCAGAAGCGAGCGACGATGATCCAGCGGACAGTCAAGGCTTGGCAGGCACTCCCCCGCGAGCTCATTGCGAGAAGCTTTGAGAAAGCTTTACCAGTCTGCTCGGCGTAATTAATGTCATGTTTGACTTTCACGACGTCCATGTTTGTCAATCTGTGCACTCTGTTGAACACCACGGAAAGAAGCCGAGGCAGCTATCATGATGAGGCACCAAAGTTGTGCATTCAAATTCATGTTGCACTACGTACAATGAGATAGCTGCGTTCATCTCTGTGCTTGCTTGGCCAGGCACAGTAGGAGGCTCGTGGAAAGCCAAGGCGCCGGTATGTTGCTTTCGCCCGCTCGCTTCTCGTCCGCTAGCTCTCGTCTCTTTTGACTCGAGCTTGTACTCTACTAGTATTATACAGACAAGAACAAAACCACCAGCACGAGCTCATTCAAACGCGTCCATTTTCTCACAAACAGCAGCACATGCGATCGCTCACGTACGATTCTCACGCTACACGCGCCGCCGTGCTCGCTTGACGAGGTGCGGCAGGCGGCGGCGTGGCTACATTTGAGCGGGGGCGCGAAAGCCAGTGAGCGGTGGCACGGCCCGAGCTGTCGACTTCTGGTCTGCCAGCTCTCGTCTCTTTTGTATATGTAGGCACTGAATAGCACACGCGAGCACAAAAACAACAGCGTGAGCTCATCAAAACGCGTGCACTTTCTCGCAAACAGCACAAGCTCGCAATCACGTACAATGTTCGTGTTGTGCGCGGCGCTGTGATCGCGTGACCAGGCGCGGCAGGCTGGGATGCAGACGCAAGTGAGCGGTGGCGTGGAAGCGTGTGAGCGGCGTCATAGCGCGAGCTGTGGGCTTCTCGCCTCCCGTAACGGGGTTACACAAGACCGTAACTGGGTTACGGTGAATTGGCTATTTACGCCAATGAGCACGGTGGTTGTGCAACCACGTGCTGGGTCTGTAATTACGGACCAGGGTAAAAAGGGGATGCAAATTCTTTTTACCCAAGCCAAACGGCTCTCAGCCACTGGCTTGCATTTCTGGTGTGTTTTCTTAGCTTTAGTGTGTGAGGAGCCACAAAGGAAGAAAACACACACAAATATATTCAGTTTTACATCTTCATTGTCTTGCTCAAGCTTCTGTCTTCGGACACAGTAACTGGGAGTAACTAGACATAGAGTGTCTGCGTTGTTAACGCTTCCTCGGAAAGGTGCTGTGTGACTCCCGTCACACCTCCCATGTTCGTCAAACTCTATCACAGACGAGCAAAAACCACCAGTGCGAGCTCATCACGACGAGTTCGCTGTCACACTCAAAGCACAGCACAGCAGCTTCGTCACGTACAATGGCCGATTCGCACGCGCCGCCGTGCCCGCTTGATCAGAAACGGCAGGTGGCGACGTGTGTCTGGACGCATGTTTTTGGATGTGGACTCGTTTGCAAATGCTGGAAAGCCTAAAACTGAGGTTTTAGCCAACTGATTGGATAAAACTGAGGTTTTAGCCAATCAGAATTGGTGGGCCTCACTTGCAGCGTTTCCATACATTTTGCGCACAAACGTGTGGGCCTTTTCGTCTATCGTCCTGTGTACTCCAAAAGCGCGATAGGAAACACTTTGCAAGTGGTTTCGCGTTGAATAGTGCGATAACCAAGGGAGACCCCGATCCTTGATCGATCAAGCGAGTGGAGCGACAACGATGGTGACTGCCGGCAGCAAGGACCGCGCTTCCAAGCGCCAGGGCGACGGGTCGGGGCTCGAGGCGCGCGTGAAGCAGCTGCGCGCTGCAGGCGGCAATTCGAAAAGCGTGCTCACAGGTGTCCAGGAGCTCTTTGAAGCGCATTTAACGACCAACGAAGCGCTTGCGAGCGTGCGCGCGTTGGATTCCGCCAAGTACTTGGAAGACGTGCTATGGCCACGTGTGGCTGGCAGCGCCGCCGCTAGCGCACCGCAGCAGAAAGCGCTCGTGCTCTCCGTGCTCATGCTCGCGAATGAGCGGCTGCGCCTTCGCGGGGTCGCCGCGTGGAGCTTTCTTGTCGACGACGCATCGCAATGGGAGGCGTTTGTGGCCCAGCTCCTGGCGCTCGCGCGAGACGACTGGAGTGCATGGGAGAAGAGCCACCTCGTGCAGTTCCTCACGCACTGTTATCAAAGCCTTGACGTCCCTGTGATCGCAACGGTACTGGTTGTGTTACGCTCTGCGAACAATGCGTTCACGGCGGACTTTTGCTGACGGATGATTGCGTTTATGTACCGGTGTGCAGACTTTCCTCAAGCTCACGTCGCTCCCTATGTGGAGCGCACTGTCGCCGACGCAGCGCCAGATTGAGTTCCAGGAGTTCCCGAAGCTCGCGCGCCACTGGAAGAACGCTGTCGGCTCGAGCGACGGTAACGTGGAGATGGCGGATGCCGCTCCAGAAAAGCCGACGAAGCGTCGAAAGACGACAAAGCAGCAGCCACCGACGGCGTCAGTTCCTGTATCGCACGAGAAGACGTTCCTCCCGACTCTCCTTGGCGACTTCCTGGCGCTCATAAGCGCACCTGTCACGAAAGCAGCGACAGCAGACGCGACCATGGACGACCAGCTCCGCTACGTTGCGCTCTTCTTGGCGCTCGTGACCGACTTGCTCAGCCAGCTGCCGACACGGCGCTTTCTCCACGTTGTGCTGCGTCGTCTGCACTTCCTGACGCGGGTGCGGACAGCGCCGCTCATCGCGCACTGCCTCGAGTGGCGCTCGCAGCTCGAGATCGCCGCACTCAAGCACCAGCTCGCGCTTCTGGCTGCTACGATGCAGTTTGCGATCGATGCGCACGCTGGCACATCCCTGTTGGCTCGGGAGCAGCATGAGGCAGTGTCGAAGCGGATCCAAGCGCTGCAGCAGGTTGTGTTCCAGGACTACCGCAACACGCCGCTTGAGGACCTCGCGGTCGTCCCCGTGTCCGCAATCGCTGACAGAGTGTCGTTCACCGGCCTCCTCGCGCCGCTTGTGGCTGCAGAACGAGCTCAAGTGAACACGCTCGCAGTGCAACTTGGTGTCGTGGCTGGTCCGGACGAAGCGTCCAGCGTGTCGAACGACGAGCTGGTTTCCTACTTGGTCGACGAGTACGCTACCGAGCGCTTCGAACAGTGGGCCGACGCGCCAGTGTATCCGACAGAGCTGGACATTTGGAGCGGCATCCTTGGCGACACGGAGAGCAGCCGTGTGTACGGCGCCGACGACTCGAAGCTGCTGCCGATCCTGCCGTTCCGGAAACTGAGCCTCCAGTTCCTGAATGTCGCCGACTACTTGCAGCGCACGCACGAGCTGTCCAGACTGGAGGCGGCGTCGGCCGTGCGTGCGGTTCTCGAGTCGTCAATCAAGGAACTGGACGCTGTGCGTTCGCTCACGTCGGCGACAGCAGAGACAGTGTTTCGCGGCTTCTCGCGTGTGGCGACGCCCTTGAGCTCGGCGCTGAAGATCACGACAGTCTCGAAGCCGTCGCTAGGCAAGTTAGCGCCTGCGTCTGTCGTCGCACAGGTCGAAGTGGAGATGGACTCGCGCCACGACACGAGAGCGTTCGACGCGTTCGAGGCGAACGAAGCGGTCTTTCTCGTCACTTTACGTGCGACGAACGACGAAGCGACCGAGTCGATGGGGTTCGCGTCGAACGGGAGCGACCGAGCCGGCCTCTGCTTCCCCGAGCAATACGGCATTCTGTACGTGCGTGGAGCCGAGTTGATTGAAGTGAAGGACGGGTACGGATCGAACCTTGGCGAGGGTAGTCGCGCGGCAAAGGGACGCAAGCGGACGCTAAAGCTGGCGCTGGATGGCGTTCAGTACAAGAGCGACTTGGATGCCGGTCGTCTGGACGCGTACGTGAAGGTGAACGTCCTCGTGCGTCGACCGCCTGGAGAGAGGAACTTCAAGGCTGAGCTCAACGCAATCACGAGCGCGTACACGTTAGCAAGCGTGGAAGACGTGCTTCCGGCGTGGCTGCGCGACTTGTTCCTCGGCTACGGCGACCCGTCCGCCGCGACGTACAAGGCGATTCTGAAGCAGCGTGAGGAGAAGGAGGTGCGCGTGGAGCTGCTGGATCTTGTCGTGGACGCAGAGCATGTGGTGGAGACGTGTCTCGATGGGGAGGCGACGCATCTGGTGGACGTTGGCGATGCGAACAAGCCGCTGGCTGCGAAGGACGCGGTGGGTCCCTTTACGTTTGTCCAGGACGTGGTCAACGCCGACCGAGTGACGGTCGAAGCGCATCGCAAGCCAGCGAAGCCAGACGGCAAGGTCAGCTCTTCTGCGGACGGACTTCGCTTCGACAAGCCTCAGATCGCAGCGGTTCTTTCTGGGATGGGCGAAGGGCTGACGCTCATCGTCGGAGCAGCTGGAGAGCGCAGGACCGACGTCGCAGTGCAGCTCGTGCTCAACCTTCTCCGTACGATCCCTCGGCGCGAGAAGGTTCTATTCGTCGCGCACTCGGGCTCAGCGCTGGATGCGTTCATCCGCCGGTTCTTGGAACGCAAGCTGGTGAACGAGGCGGAGGTCGTCCGCCTTGACCAGACTACGTCGTCGGCGGCATCAGGCTCCAGTGATCTAGGAGAGACTGGACGCGTGAACTTTATGCTTCAGCGCCGTCTCGAGCTCCTGAAGGAGGTCGAGTACATGGCCAAGTGGCTTGAAGGCAAGGATCCTGGCCAGAACGCGGGGTTGAGCGACTCGGCAGGGTACTCGTGCGAGAACGCCATGATCTTCTACCAGTTCCACGTGCGACCACTGCTGGAGGCTGCGAGAAGCAACGACTCGGGCCAAGCCGCGGTCTTGAGCGAGTACTTTGCTGCTCGGAACGGCGTCGCAACAGAGTCGCGCGAGACGCTGCTCGAGTTCGCAGCGACTCTGGACGCGTACTTTGGCGAGCTGCACCGTCTCCAGGCGTTCGAGTTGCTGCAGACACCGAAGCAGCGCGGCGATTTGTACTTGATGCAACACGCGCGCGTCGTTGCGATGACGTTTAAGCAGGCCGCGCTGAGCCAGCGCAGGTTGGCGCGTCTCGGCTTGGCATTCAGCAGCCTCGTGATGGACGAAGCAGATCAAGCGAGTGAGGTCGAATCGCTGCTTCCTCTCTTGCTCGCGGCCAAGACGAGCTCGGCAGTCTCTCGCTCGAAGCACCCAGCGTCGCCCAGCAGCAGCAGCTTGAAGCGCGTCGTGTTGATCGGCGCGCTGGACGGCCACCCGCCAGCTGTGAAGGCGCAGGCGCTCAAGTCGTACGCGCATCTGGACCAGAGCCTCTTTGCTCGTCTCGTGCGCCTTGACGTCCCTCGCATTGAGCTTGGCGCTGGTGCCGAGAAGCAGCAGACCGCGCCAAAGAGCCGCAAGTGATTCGGTGACTTTCTGCTTGGATGCGATGCCAACCGACGGCTTTCAGGACCAGGAAATGAGCAGGAAATTGTCGTGGATACGAACTGCATTTGATGCGTACTACTAGGATGGCTCAGCTGGCTCAACTGGCCCTGTCTCGCTCTTGGTTCGTCAATGGGGCGTGGAGAGGCCGTGCAGAACATGAGGACGTGCCTCACTCACAGCCTGAAGCCATTCACACCCTCACACCTGGGAATTGGGAATGCTGAAGCATTTGCTTCAAATCACTTGCCAATCATCAATTCGACATTCGACATATTTCATAGTAAACCTCGCTCAGATTGGCATGAGTGCGTGCATCTGTAATTTTAGTTCTCTCTTGTTCCAAGAGAGCCAAGAGAGCCCAGCCGACCTCCGCCACCGCCACCAGCCGAGTTGAGATCTTCATCATTCGCGAATCCGCACGACGCCTCGCAGCCGCCACACCAGCTCAAGCCTCAAGCCTTCACTTTCGGCGATACTAAAGAGATGGTAGCCGGCATCGTCGGCGCCGCACTCACGGCCGCGCGCACGCTGCTGAGCTTCTATGGCTCGTTCTGGTACTACTGGGTGCGCAAGGGCTCGTACGCGAGCTGCTCGTTCTTTAGCGACGACCTGCACGCCAAGACGTACGTGTACTCGATTGCGCTGCTCAACCCGTTGTGGAGCCAGCCGCACTACCGCCACCCGAGCTTCTACGTCGACCTCGTGAAGAACCTGCGCAACGTCGCGATCCCGGGCACGGGCATCCCGCTCTCGGTCATCTCGTACTCGCGCCTCATCCTCTTCCCGTTCCTGCTCTTCGTCTACCCAGTGCTGTGCGCCATCGGCGCCTTCCTCGAGCTCGACGCCGTGTACGCGAGCAAGCAGGGCGGCTTCATCGAGCGCTTCCTGCGCACGTTCAACCAGATCGTCGTGAGCCCACAAAACTGGTTCGCGTTCTGGCGCGTGAACTGCCACATTGTGAGTCTCCACAGCCTCAAGACGGACTCGCCTGGGTACCTCATGGAGAACAAGTGGGACTTTCTGATCGACGCCGAGAAGGAGAACATTGCAGTGACGCCGTACCTGAAGGCCCCAGCGTCGCTCGTGATCAAAGACCGCAACGAGGAAGGCGGGATGGGCATCTACATGTTTAAGAACGCAGTGGCGGGCGGCGACTGGATCATCCAGGAGAAGCTCGACAACTCGCCGTTCATTAGCAAACTCCTGCCGACAGTCGCGCCGCTGTCGACGTTCCGTATCATCACGGCGTCACGTCACGGACTGAGCAACAACGCGGCGGGCGAAGAGGGCGTCAAGTCTCTCAGCTGCGTCTTCCGTGCGGGCCTGGAAGGCGCGTCGACGGACCACAAGTCCATCATGTTTGACGTCGACATGGAGACGGGCAAGATCCTCAAGGGCTCGACGACGACGCACTGGTACCGCGTGGGTCTCCACCACGCGTTCCGCGGCACGATGTCCGTCGGCCACGACATTACGAACCACCCGGACACGGGCGTGCCGATCACGGGCAACGTGATCAAGGAGATCAAGGAGATGAAGCAGCTGTGCGAGGACGCGCACTTCAAGCTCATGAAAGACGTGCCGATCTGCGGCTGGGACGTGGCGATCACGAACAAGGGCGTGCTGCTGCTCGAGGTGAACATCTCGTGCAACTTCTTCCGCGGCACGTTCGACCAGCCGTGGTACTTTAAGTTCCTCGACGACTGGTTCACGCACCTCGAGAAGCTGCCGACGCCAGCCCCTGGTGCCAAGAAGTCGGACTAAGTGCGATGGGTCGCGCGCGGGTGTGTGAGAGAGTGAGAGGAAGTGAGAGAGAGAGAGAGCATGTGTGGTTACGTGAGTTGACGCCTCTGAAAGATCCCTGCATTTTACGTTTCTAGCTATGCCTTTTGAGCAATTTACATAACTGCTTGGTTGAAATTAGCAAATATTTGGAGAATAGTTGGAATATTTATTTCAAACGGAAATGACAAAAAAAGTTCAATGCAAAAAGACCCTTTTTGTCATTTCCGTCCCACCAATCGGCGCGAGCGGCGACATCGAGTCATCATTGCGGACGGGTCGAGGACGAAGGAAGGCAGGAGAAGATGGCGAGCGACGCTGGGAGTCTGGTTGCGGCACAACGCACGCCACACCCACAACCACGCACCTCTAAGCGTCGCTGACAATCATGGGCATGTCGGTCGCGATCCCGGCGTCGGTCGAGTGCGTCGCTGGCCGTCGTCCGCTCAAATCCTCGTCACCTTCGACTTCCTCCTCTTCACTCTCCATCTTCGAGCTGCCGCTGCCGTCGTTGATTCGTCACGAGATGATCGGTTATTTCTCGGTGGACGAGCTGCTCGCACTGGAGCAGGCAGACGCAAGTTGGCTCCACACACTGCGTGATGCAGGCTACTGGACCACGTTCTCGCTGCGCCACGATAACGACGCGCTCAAGAACGACGCTCTCTTGCGCCGCGTTGCGATCGCGCACGGAGCCGACGTGAAGCGACTGGAAGTCGTCAACTGCGTCTTCTCAAGCGCAGTCGCAGAGGAGATCGGCGCGTTCTTTTCGAGCCTCAAAGCGCTCGTAGTGTCGGGGTGCAAGATGCTGACAGACGACGCGTTCGCCGCGCTTCTGCGCGCGTCGCCGCAGTCGCTGACAGAGATCCGTGCAGTCAAGTGTCCGCTACTGACTGACGCTGCGTTATGCAGTGTAACTGCGTTCCAGGCGCAGTCGATCGAGCGCGTAGACTTCAGCCACTGCCGACTACTGTCCACTTCCGGCATTGCTGCGCTCGCCGCGAGCTGTCGACAGCTGTGCGCGATCACTCTGAAGGGCTGTCCGCAAGCGAACGACGCAGCAGTGGTCGCGATTGCGACGAGCTGCTCGTCGAACCTGCGTGAGATCTTGGTCGGGGGAGGCGGGAACGTCGGCGATAGTGCTCTGCAAGCGCTTGCAGCGAACTGCCGGCAGCTTGTGGCGCTGGACATTGCACGCAGTAACCCGTTCGGAAACGGCCGCGGCGGCGTGTCGGACCTGGCGCTGCTCGGCTTCGTGTCCAAGTGCGGCGGCGACCTGCGACGCCTGGTGCTGCGTGGACAAGGCCAACTGTCGCTTACGGTGCTCGCGAGCGTCTCGGTTTACTGCCCGAAGCTCCAGAGCCTCGACATTGGCGGGTGTCGGCAGATCATCCAGGACCCCGTGGCGTTATGCGCCGAGCTGAAGCGGATGGCACTGCTGGAGCAGCTCAGCGTGTCGTTCGCGCGCGGACTGAACGACGAGCACATCAACTCTATCGCCATGCAGTGCCCGCAGCTCAAGCGCTTCGACGTCGATGGGTCGCCTGTCGCAGTCGTCGTGTGTGTATAAGCAAGCTGGTCTGCGTTTTGATACTTTATCGTAAATTACTCATTGTTCATTTTTTTCCGCCTTGCTCGCGAGTTGAAGTTGCCATTTGAGTGCGGAATTGGACCACCATGGCGACGACGACGACCCACACACGAAAGCTCGAGCGATGTCGAAGTGCGATGCGGCAAATCGCACTGTTCAACCCAGACGCAGTGCCGGCCGAAGGTTTGATGCGCTTGTGCTCGACGCGTGTCGTCAGTTGCCGTATCTGCTGAATGCTATCTTCGCTTTCTCGTAGTCGCGCAAGAGCTCGACGGTATCTACGGCTTCCAACTTCGACGTACGTCACGTGGCTTGCTGGAGGCGCGTGTTGGTGCACGACATTGTGTTGCATGGGGCCTGACACGCGTACACGATTGATTCTGTAGCGGCGGCTGGCTGCCTCGCAGGTCTCGTGCATGCATGCACGATTGTTCGCATTCGTCGCCTCGATGATTCGTAGCTTACGTAGCGCCTTCGCTTTGCCAAGATGTGATGATCTCGCAGCGAAAAGGAGAGTTCCCGCCAGTCGCGTTCATGGTACAATACCTTAGTATCGATGAATGCCCGTGCTCCTGCCGATCTTTGAACCTCCATTAGTGGCGCTGACGAGCGTTCCAGCTGCTGACCAGCGTGACAAGGAAGCTTTCAGCAGCAGAAATCATTGACAAGTACGTGCTGCCATACGCGTGTGCTGAGTAGCGTTCACTCCACACCCTCGTACCGTCTCAGCAGCACAACTTCTCTGAACAGGATCCAGAGCGCGGAGAAGGCGTTCGACAACATCTTTGCGATCACCGTGCTCCCATTTCCTGCCTACTCGGAGTTGCAGATGCTGCACATGAAGGCCGGGCTGCGCTCAAAGCTTTACACTGGTACGTCCCGGCATGTCTTGTTCGATCGGCGAAGAATTGATCCTACAGGGGTAAACTTACGACCTCTTGGCATGCAGCCACGAGCCTGTCTTCCTCGACCAGACTGATGGTGCGTCTGTGTTCCCTTGTCAATGTGAAAGGTCACTTCTCACGATACGCCGATGTCCTACTTGTCAAGGTGGCAATTCACGAGAAGCTGGCGCTCAACATTTCTGAGCGTGCACACCAATTGAACGTCCAGGTTCGAGCTAGTCTTGGCTCAGCTCTGGGTGGCCGCCGTGCTCACTCCAAGCAATCTCGCTTCATACAGATGGATAGCAAGCTGCTCACGCAAGCCCACGCGTTGTCAGTGTTACGCGTCAACCTCCCGTGTCTATCAGCGGACGAGTGTGAGATGCTCCTGGACTGGTTCGGTGCGTGCGGCCATGCATGAAAGGGCTTGCTCGCATAGTTGGCACGCGAATGACGCTGGGTTTCTGTCGATCTCACTGCAGGGAGCATCAGCTCGCTGGCGCGCGCGACTGCCGCCGAGATTCTCGACAACACCGTGCTAAGTGCTGCGTCTGCCCACGCGATTGAGGAGTTTTTTCGGTCGGAGTACGCGCTGGAGTAGCGGTGTCCTTTGCTTATCAAGCCACTGCAAGTCGTTTTCAGGAAATGGCACATCACTGGTACATTCGGTACAGGGACTGGTACACATTGGTGGACAAAAACGACAGACCTCAATCAAACATGAGCTTCTGGACGAAGCTCGCGAAGCCGATCTACTGCGTCGCGCCGATGGCGAACGTGACGGATGTCGCTTTCCGGCGCATCATCACAGACCTGGCAAAGCCTGCGGTAGAAACGCTTGCATGCAACTCGCATGCCCATTTGCAATGCACATCCAATTGAATGCCTGACTCCGAACGTTGCAGGTCATGTGGACAGAGTTCGTGAGCTGCGAGGCGCTGACGCACGACGCTTCGTCGAGGAAGCGCATGATGACGACGCTCATGTACGCAGAACAGGAGCGACCAGTGGTGGCGCAGCTCTTCGGCTCCAAGCCCGAACAGTTCTACGAGGTACACACCGCTGTCACACTCGAGGCTGGGAGTGCGTGGTGCGTGAGTCAGCTCACCTTACTCACCTTGCTTTGGGCAGTCTGCGATTATCGTCCGCGACCTCGGCTTCGACGGCATCGACATCAACATGGGATGCCCCGAAGACAACGTGGTCACGCAGGGCAGTGGCGCGGCGCTCATCTTGAACCCGCAACTGGCAGAGGTGCGACTGTGTTGACAGACAGACGGTGATGGTGCTCTGCTCGCTTGATCGGTTTGTCTCACGTGGACAGAGTCGTCCTGTGGTGATAGGAAATTATTCGCGAGTGCAAGCGCGGTGCCGGCGATCTCCCAGTCACTGTCAAGACTCGGGTCGGGTTCAGTAAGATCGAGTACAGGGACTGGGTGCTGCGGTTGCTTGGAACGGAGCCCGAAGTACTCACGATCCACGGCCGCACGAGAGATGAGATGTCGAAAGTGCCTGCGCACTGGGATGTCATCGGAGACATCGTGGTCCTCGCAAAAGCGGTCGGCTCATCAGCTCTCGTCCTCGGCAATGGCGACGTGAAGAACCTCGTGGAGGCCCAAGACAAGGTCGATAAGTACGGTGTCGACGGCGTGATGCTCGGCCGTGCTCTCTTTGGGAACCCGTGGCTGTTCCAGGGCCACGTTGACACGTCGCACATCCCCGTGCGAGAGAAACTCGAGGTGATCCGGCGCCACACTCAGTACTTCCAGACACTGTTGTCTGGCCCGGGACTCGTGGGCTTTCCGCGGATGAAGAAGTTCTACGGCGCGTACTTCAAGGGCCTCCCGAACGCACGCCACGTACGAGACAAGATCGCGCAGACGCGAACTGCTGACGAGTTCTACCAGATGCTGGACGACTGCGTTGCGTACTTGGACGAACAGGAGGAAGCGGCAGCACTTGCAGTAACAGCACATGGTGCGATGGGGCTGTAAGCGATACAGTATACAGGTGGTTGCACTCCCGTCGCAAAGAACGGCGCGTCTATTCCGTTCTCAACGTGTCGCGCGTACATTGGAGCTAGCTCTGCTCGTCTTCCACGCGCGCGTCGAGCACCTCGTCCGGGATCATCTTCACCGCCTCCTCTACAATTTCGCGCAGCTCCGGAATCGGGCTCTTCTTCCCCCACTGCGCTGTGATCTCGCGCTTGTACGCCTTGCTGCCGTACTCTCCGCTACAGTAACAGCAAATCACAACGAGGCATCTGTTAGCAGCCCACCGACCAACCACACCCACCTCTGCAAGTAGGACGCACGCACTTGAAGAGCGCAAGCAGCGGCTTGATCAGCGTCGACGTCCGCATCGTATACCGAAGCGGACCGATCGGCACGGTGTCGCCCCACGTGGCCTGGAGGTCCTCAGCGTACTCGAGGTACTTGGCGACGATCTCGCGACGCGACAAGTTCGGATTCCGCTCCGCGCCAAAGATCAGGCGGTCGGCGTCGCGAAAGTTCCACGGCGTGTTGTACGCCGCCCGCCCGACCATGACGCCGTCGACGTTCGTCTCGTCCAGCAGCTGCTTCGCATGCTGGATGCTGGCGACGCCGCCGTTCAGAGTGAAGCTCAGGTCTGGGAAGTCGGTCTTGAGCCGGTACACGACGTCGTACTTGAGCGGCGGCACCGTCCGGTTCTCGTGCGGACTCAAGCCTTTCAAGATACACTTGCGCGCGTGGACAATGAAGTGGTTGACGCCGCAGCTTGCGACTGTCGAAATGAACGCGTGGAGCTCTTCGTAGCTGTCGTGGTCGTCGACGCCAATGCGGCACTTGACTGTGATCTCTGGCGCGTTCCCGTGCGGCTCGACGCTGCGCATCATACTGTGGCAAATGTCCCGCACGCGCTCCGGATCGAGCATCAGTCGCGCACCGAAGCAGCGGCTCGACACGAGCGAGCTCGGGCAGCCCGTGTTCAGGTTGATCTCGCAGAAGCCACCGTACTCGTTCGCCAGCTTCGCCGCCGCTACGCAGCGCCACAACGCACAATAAGTCGCTAAGCACAGACGCAATGAATGGGCGGCCGCGCGTGTGTGTTGTGTGTGGCTGCAACGCACCGCCGAGGTCCTCAACGTTGTTGCCTCCGAGCTGCAGCGCGAGCGGCGCCTCAACGGCGTCATGGCCGAGAAAGTAGTCGAGGTTCTTTGTCTGGTGCAGCAACTGCACCATGTACAACGAGACGCTCGAGCCACGTTAGATACGCTGGCGTAACATCGTGTCGACGTTTGTGAGCCAAGCGTCACGCACCGTTTGGTCGACGAGCATTTCCGTGTAGAGGAGTGTGCGGCGCGTGATTAGCCGCATGAGGAAGCGGTAGTGGCGGTCGGTCCAGTCCATCTGCGCATGAGCGCTGGAGTGAGAGCGTGCGCCTTAATTGAGGCGGCAGGCGAAGAGTGACGCACCATTGGCGCCACGGAGAGGCGTGCGACCGGCGCCGCCATAGAGCTCCGCATTCTTGACTTGACGACCACGAGATTTCGAACCCGTGCTGTAATTGCCGCCCTCGTAACGAGAGTTGCGTTTGTGCCCTTGTAACGAGATCTGAGTCAGCCTCGATGTTCGAATTCAAGCTGATTCCGGCCGAAATTTGGCAGCGCAAATCCATTGCCAAATTTCACGTGGTGGACGAGGCGACGTTGTTGGTGTCGGCCATCACGTTGATAAGAAACACACCGAGCAAACAAGTGCGGCGGGATGCTGATGGCGATTCTTGCAATTCTCTCATGGCGACATGCGTGTTTGCCCTCTCCAAGCCCAAGTTCATGCATGTCACCTTGTTGGTGCCAAGACAAGACAAGTCAAACTGTGCGATCATTCTACGCCACAAATTGTGAACAAAACAGCCGTTTCTTCACTTTACCCTTTTTGTATGCAAATGACGCACGACACAGCGACACCTGAGCTGGCTTTACGTGGCAAACAACTTGACGTTTGTATGCAAGCTTCTCCGCTTTGCGCGACGCTTCCTCGGCGCAAACTGACTGACGCTGACTGTGCTGGGTCTGTCGGCCACTCCCCCTTACGCCTTGCCGCCCGCGCATCGCGTCCCGATCTGCCGCCTCCGCCTTCTGTCGCTTCTGTGACGGTCGGACCAAGCGCGTGTGTGTGCCTGTTCGGCTGCGGCGTTCGAGTAAGTTGACTGAGCGCGAGCCTTCCTTCATCCCCGCTCACTCGCGATCTCGTCAGGCGAGTTCGAGAGACACACGGATCAACACACGCCACGCTTGTCGAGAGAAGTGGGTGGGTGAGTGAGTTACGCGTCGGGTCACTCGGTCAGTCTCCCCTGCCTGTGCGTCCTCCTCCACTGCCAAGCTCAACGGCAACCAGCAGCAGCAGCTAGCAGCTACTACAGTCGAGGCAGCCTCCCTCGGGAGCACTCCGCTTTCACTTTCACTCTCGCGCAGAGACGCCCCACTCCATCCTCCCTCCCTCCTAGTCCGCTGACCATGACGCTCAGCGGACCCGTAAAGCCGCTCGAGAGTGCGCCGCAGGGGGTGTTCGGGGCCAACTCGCACGCACTCGTGCCCGTGATCAAGAAGCAGCCGCTGCCGTTCAAGAACAAGCACAAGGTCTGGCACTTTCTCGGCCACAAGCTCGCGGGGCTCGCGACCAAGAAGCGGACGAAGCTGCTCGACGTGGTCGCAAAAGGCAGCGTGTCGGAGGTCATGGAGCTGCTCGCGGCAGGCGCCGACGTGAACGTCAAGTCGTCGATCGGCCAGTCGCCGCTCTACGTCGCCGCCGCCCGAGGCGCCCACCAGATCATGTCGCTGCTGCTCGACCGCGGCGCGTCAGTGGACGACGCGGCGCTAGACGGCACGACAGCGCTGTACGTGGCGTGCGAGAGCAACCGGGAGCTCGCCGTCAAGTTGCTGCTGAAGCACCAGGCGCTCGCCGACCTCCCGGCGCTCAACGGGCTCCACCCGATCCACGTCGCCGCGAAGAAAGGCCACGCGGCGGTCGTCGCGGCGCTTCTGCAGCACCGTGCAAAGTACGACGTGGTGAGCCGCACGTCGGGGCTCACGCCGCTCATGATGGCGTGCATGCAGAGCCACGCCGAGGTCGTGGAGCTGCTGCTGGACGCGGGCGCCGACCCACACGCCGAGGACGCGGACGGCAACACGCCGCTGCACTTTGCGTGCGCAGAAGGCAACTACCGCTCGACGTACTTGCTGCTCACGGCCGGAGCCGACCCGGACATGCCGAACGCGCGCGAAGACACGGCGTTCGAGGTCGCGAGCGACCACGGGCACGCGCACTTGCTCTACCTGCTCGAGACGATGGACACTGCCGGCGGCGTCCAAGCGGCTGAAGAGATGGGCCACGCGCTCGGACAGGACAAGCAGCTGCGGGACGCGCTCGCGCGCCACCGGCCCGAGGTCGCCGAGATCATTCTCCGCAACCGCCGCAAGTACGCGCGGTTCCACGCGCTCGGGAGTCTCGGCGAAGACGCGGCCGTCGACGCGTTCGCGGACTTTGCGTAACGCGTCGTTGGCGGAGGCGTTGGCGGTCGCGATTGGAAGCCGCCGCTCGCTCCTGTTCTTCTTCTCCTCGCTCCCCATACTCCCCATACCATACCCCATACCCCATATCCCCATGCGAGCACTTGCGCTGCATACACCACCGAGCCGTCAGCGGCGGCAGCTTGTTTAAATGTTACGTTTGTTGTCAATTGCTCTTGATTCGCGTTGCAACACCTCCAGATTGGAGGTACAGGCACCATTCTCAATAGTAAACACTAGTTTTGACAGTTTTAAAATTGGTTATGACAGTCATCATAAATAAATAGTACTCTTTTTATCAAGGTTCCACCAGATATGTACGGAT
>JAASGD010000828.1:0-15948 GCA_023334115.1 Globisporangium megalacanthum | reverse complement strand
TCCAAAGGTAAAAGCAAGCTTTTCTAGCAGATACAGTAGAAATGACTAAATGAGTGGTCCCATTCTAGCGCAAAATAGGCAATTAGGCACTACTGGCCATATGTTGTGTCCAGTAGTGCCTAATTGCGAGGTGACGAACGATTCGGGAAACAACACAAAGTGGTGATGTCACCGTTTATGTAGTAATGTGCTACTAGTAAAATATACTACGTAGTACTAGCATTAGTGTGTTGTAACAACAGAGAGTTGTCAAACAACCTTTCACTAAAACGGAGCAACGAATTAGGCACCGAACAATTGAACGTTTTTTTTGTAAGTGGTGATGAAAATAAATCCAGCACCTCGGATACAGTATTTCTTCGCAATCGGCACCCTCTTTTTTAAAAGCAAGGTGCCGGAAAGTTCTTCAATTGTGCTACTCTGTTTCAAAATAAGTGGCTATTCCACTTGTGTCAGAATTGTTGCTGGTACAAATCTGCCAACCAGCCTTCAAGTGTACAATGCACTTGTACCTTGTACCCTCCAAATCCCTATAAGGAGATTTCCCTTATATGTGCGATTCCCTTATATGTGCGATTCCACAATTAGAAACAAAACTGAAACACAAGCAATGGTTTCACAGCCTCACAATACACGACACGAGGGGATCGCTCACTTCTCTTTTTGCCTCATGTCCACCCCACGCGTCCCGCCTTCCACCTCTCTTCTCTTCGTCCCTCGTCGTTCGACTTCTCGGCTGCTCTCTACACGCTGCTACGTCGACACACTCCTACACCAGCATATCCTCCGATTCACAGGTTATGAGACACCACGCCGCGCCCGCGTCGTCCGACGACTTTCCCCGCCTGACTGGCGCCAACTTCCTGATCTGGAAAGCGCGCGTCACGGCGTCGCTCGATGGCAAGGGGCTTCTCGGCATCGTGACCAAGCCCAACTACGCTGGTGACTCCGACTCCGGCGGAAGCGACTCGGACGACCTCGACCCGAGCTCGGCGATGGACGTTGACGACAAAGCGCTGGACCCTGCGAACGCCAAGACCGAAGCCAACCCGCCGTCCAGCAGCTGAAGTGACGACGACGATGCGCCCAACGCGAGCGACACTGAGTCGCAAGTCGGCAAGGCGCTCACCAAAGTGATCTTCCTCACAGCCAAGCGCGAGATGGAGAGCGAAGTAAGCGATGGTCAAGAGCAGGAAGCTGAGCTCGAAGGAACTGCGCTCAATGGAGGCGAATGCCCGCGCTTTCCCGATCAAGACGATCGACGACATCCACGTCCTCGTCGTCAAGGACCAAACAAGCGCGTATGTGATCTTTAAGACCCTTTGCAGCCAGTACGAAGGCACCTCCGTCCACGGAGACCCATACTACCTCCAGCATTTCTTCATGGAAATTCGCTACGAGGAGGGCTCGGACGTGACTCGGTTCTTCCTCGATCTCGAGCAAGCGATGAAGGCGACCGCCAACGCGACCAACAGTGTCATGAATGATGAACAGAAGTCGATCTACCTCTATCACTCCATGCGGAGTGTGTGGAAACCGTCGCTCGTGATCTGGAAGGGGAATCGCAAGTTCATCCCGTACGAAGAGCTCAAGCAAAACATCGAGCAGAAGGTACGCGACAATCTTGCCAAGAGCAAGTACATCCAGCGTCAAGGAACCCAGGAGTTACGTGAGACCGCGCGGAGAAGGCGCTCGCCATGATGACAACCCCGAACCTCAACTTAAATCGCTCGTGCACGTACTGTCGCCGCGACAGCCATGACGCCAAGAATTGTTGTGTGCTATTGCACCACCTTCTTGCTGGCACAGTGAAGCCTGGGGCAGTCGTTCCCCAGGACTTTAAGTTCGCGCTGCCTACAAACCGACCAACAAAGAACGGCGGTGTCAACAGCGGCAATGGCAATCGCCACCAGCCGTACGCGAAAAGGCCTCGCGAGCGGAAGCATCAACTCCAAAAGACCGGCTGACGCCGATGATAACAACGCCTTCTACGACAAGAACGGCAATCGTGTTGACCCCAAGGTGTTGATCCAGCTCTCGAAGCAGATCGAAGACGCCAAACGTGTTGACGACGGCAAATACTTCCAAGAGCGCCAGTGACTTCGGTATTCTCGCCGTAGCCGCCAACGAGGAAGTTGCCTTGGCCACCGTGGCCCCCCGCGGACTCGACATCTTGTGGGCGGTCTATTTGGGCAGCACCCGCCAACTCGCATGCCAGCGCGAGTGGTTCGAAACCTTGACGCCGGGAGGCAGTGTGATCACGGTCGGCGGACAGCACAAGATCCCGATTGCACGTATCGGCCGTGCCGTCCTCCACGTCACCTCGACGAAGGGAGTTCCTATGGACATTGTCCTAGATGGAGTCCTCTTCACTCCAGAGCTACACTTTAACCTCTTCTCAGTAGCGCAAGGCACCAAGGAAGACTTCAAGGTGTCGTTCGACAAGTCGGGTAAGTGCTCACTCTGGTACCAGAACCGTACCAAGTTCGTGGCCAAGACTACCGCGGCGACCGGCCTCTACCAGTTTGAAGCTGAGGTTAAGCCCGCCACGGCCATGAGCATGGCCGCCACAGGTAAGGACGAGTCGGTCATGCTTTGGCACAAGCGCATGGGACATCCTTACTTCTCCTACTTGCGGACAATGCTTAAACAGCAGACCATCGAGGACTTGATCGCCCTGGGTATCAACATTTAGCGCCTCGACCAGTGCTCCTCCTGCATTTACGCTAAGTCGCACAGACAGCCGTTCAATAAACGTACTGTGGATCGTGCCAAGTTCCCATTGCAAAAGGTACACACCGACATGAAGGGTCCTCTACCGATCCCACCACTGTCGGGTTGCCAATATTTTCTTACAGTCATCGATGACGCGACGCGATACATGTTCATCTATGTGATCAAGAGAATATCTGATCTCTATGAAGACTTCAGGAAAACAGCCCTCTCAATCATTCGTCAAGACGTCGGTAAACTTGAATACACTCACAACCTCTACAGCGAAGGGATTCAAGTCCTCCAGGCGGACAATGCCCGTGAATACGAAAAGCTTGGTAGAATGATTCACAACAAGTACGGCACACATGCTCAGTTTACAAATGCTTACACGCCCCAACCCCAACAGAACGGCGTTGCTGAGCGCCGCATGCGCACGCTACTTGAGCGAACCAGAGTGATGCTTCTCTACGGAAGTCTACCGAAAGTGCTATGTAGAGAATGCGTGTGCATGTAGCCAATCTCTTGAACATGGCAGCAAGCCCAAATACTGGGAATAAGTCGCCCTACGACTGTGGTTCGAAAAGAAACCATCAGCGCAGTACCTTCGAGTCTTCGGATGTACAGGATACGTCCGTCCCTGAACCGCACAGACACAAACCAGAAGCACGAGCAAAGGAGTGCATATATGTCAGCATACCGAACCACAAGAAGGGGTATCGCCTGATCGGTGTGTCAACGGGGCTGGTCGTATACCGCCGAGATCTTACCTTTAACGAAAAAAGGATCCGACACTACAATTTCTCCAACAAGATACAGGTGGAGCAGTTCAGGGATCCGAAATGCAAAGCGTAGCAGCAACTCCTCAACGACAACAGCCAGCGCTACCACCGTTAAGAGATATAATTGCACAAGAATACTCATTCCATGGAAACACCGCTCCAAAGCAAAAGCGAGGTGACAACGAATGTGAAGACAACCAGTGTTGCAGACCCAGAAGCAGACTCAGACCGAACAGATCTTGAGCAACTTGGGATACATTATTTCATTACACGGCCAAGGCAACGAGCCATAATCATACCGAGAAGTGATGTCCTCAACACACGCTAAAGAATGGAAAAATGCTGCGCAAAGTGAATACGATTCTCTAATGAGAACGACACTTGGGTTCTTACCCAACTTCCTCCACATCGAAAAGCCTCAAATGCAAATGGGTCTGGGCACTGAAGTTTAAAGGAGATGGCAAATTAGATCGATACAAAGCACGGCTTGGATCGAAGGATTCCTACAACGCCAAGGCATCGACTACTCCGAAATCTTCCCCTCTGTCATACGCATGGAGGTTCTCCGCCTTTCACTGACACTTGCAGCCCTTCTTGACTACGAGATCCATCAAATGGACGTTAAGACTGCTTTCTTGAATGGCTTGCTCTCAGAGGAGATTTACATGAAACAACCCGACGGGTTCGTCCGGCGAGGTACCGAACACCTAGTATGTAAGCTCTTGAAGAGTCTTTATGGCCTGAAACAAGTATCGCGAATATGGTATCACACACTCCGTACAATCCTGGAAGAACTTGGTTTTCGGAAGCTAATCACACATCAACGCGTCTTTGTGGGAACCGTAAACGAGCAAGCATGCTATATCGTTGTGTACGCGGATGATTTGCTTTTATTCGGCCCCTCTCTCAGCCCGATGCAACACACCAAATCCGCACTGAACATGAAGTTTACGATGTCAGATTTAGGGGAGGCACGCTACTTGCTCGGTTGGAACATACTTCGAGACCGAAAGCAAAGGATGATTCACATTCACCAGGAGAACTATGCAAACACTGTGCTTCGAAGATTTAACCGTCTGGATGCACAGGCAGTGTCAACACCAACAGATAAAAGCATTGTACTAACACAGGCAATGGGTCCAAATACAGAAGAGGAAACAGCACAGATGGCAAGTATTCCATACAGAGAGGCAGTCGGCCGTTTCATGTATCTCATGATGAGCACAAGGCCAGACCTCGCGTACTTCCTCAGAGAGGTAAGCCAGTTCCTCATTTATCAAGGGGGATAACACTGGAACGCTGTAAAGCGCGGACCTAAATATCTCAAAGGTACAACTACCCTTGGCATCACCCTAGGTGGTAGAGAACCTGAAGCTGCTCGAAAAGAAAATCGTCCTGTCAGCGTACACAGACACAGACTACGCAAATTGCAAAGACACCAGACGATCAATCGGTTGTTACATTACGTTATTGTGCAACAGTCCAATCTCGTGGCAATCGCGGAAGCACCACACAGTTGTGCTCTCGACAGCAGAGGCAGAATACATTGCCTTGTGCCATTGTATCCAAGAAATGACTTTCCTTAGACACTTATTGGAAGAACTTGTAATCAAGCAAACCAATGCGATTGAGATCCACGAGGACAACCGAAGCTGCATCAAGCTAGCAAGCAACTCGGAGCTGCATGGTAGATCGAGCATTTTGATATCCGATATCATTTTGTACAAGAGAATGTAGAGAGAAAAGAATTCGCGATCTCATATTGTTACACCAAGAATATGATCGCAGATATAAAGACACTGGCGAAACCCCAGTATATCAACCTTAGAGAGAAACTGGGAATGCGTACCCGAGTACCAACACATGAGTAACTAGTAAACACAGAGAACAACAACGAGAAAGTGCCCTGAACACAAAGAATCAATGCATCGAAATTCCATTACTCGAAATGCAAATCACAAGCTCTCACTCTCTGTGATACTGTCAATGCAACTTTCTCCTTTTACTCGTGGCGGGTGATTCGAAGGACCAAGCGGACCTCGCTGATCCACTAGCCGTACGCGTCCTTGGAGCCGAAGCTCCCGATCTTCAAGTAGCTCATGCCACCACACGAAGTGCGCTCAACGATGAAGTAGCCACCCTCCTTCACGCACATTGCGAAGCAGTGACCAACGACCGGCGTCGAGTCGTCGTACGCGCTGACGAGGTATATCCCGTACGGGAGCGCGGACGTGAGCGACTTGTCGACGCCGTGGAAACGGGAACCGACCTTGTTCTTGAACGCCTTCAACGACACTTTGACCTTGCGGCGCACGAGATACTTCACAAACTCGTGAAGGGTTTGGCGATCAGCCCCGCCATCCAACGTGCGCCTAGCCGACTCTTCCGCCCTCTTGAATTTGGCAAAGGCGCGGTCGTACTTGGCGGTGTCGATGCCAGCATGCTCGAGCGCAAGACGCAGGCTGTTGAAACGCACATGCCGTCTTCATCCGCAGTCATCTTCGGCTTGAGCAACTTCACGAACGTGTCGAACGAGATCTCGTTGTCCCGAACGCGCCACCAACGGTCAACGAGCCGGCATTCTTCAACTGGACCGTTCTCACGAAGGCGAGTCCGCGGTTCTCACGAGACGGAAAACTCGCCCTTGCCAGGCTCATACCGCACGACGTGGTAGAAGATCGTGGCAGTGCCCTCCCACATTCCGTCGCGGCGGTTGTCAATCCGCTTGAAGAGGTATTGTATGGAGTCGCCGAATGCGGCGACATCCTCGGCGGTGACTGGGGCACCGAGCACCTGAACCTCTTCATCACTGTTGGAGTCTGGGTCGGGCTCGTCCTCACGCACGGCACGATCGCCTTGTCGGATGCGTCGCGTAGACCCCTCCGACTCTTCAATCGACGCCTCAGATCCACTCGACGAAGCGTTCGAATCACTTGGCGACGCAGGGAGAGGCCGATCCTTGGTACGCTGACGCAATGATTTCGCGGTCGCCGTACGACGGCGCTCGACAGTCGACGCACGATCGCCTTCCGCCGTTGAGGTGCGTGCTGGTACAGCGGGCGTGTTGGCAGCCGAAATGACGGAGGCGGCCGCTGGCCCTGGAGAAGCCAGACGTTCAGTCGCACGGACAGTGTTCTTCATAGGAGCCGGCGAGTGTTCACCCGCCGGCGGTGTTGGTCCGCTCGGCACATCATGCGCCATCATAACCCGCACGACGGGGGGCACACACTGGGCCAGGAGAAGCTGAATGAGCAGGCAACGATGCTGGTACTGCTGGAGCACGAGGAACCTTGCCGAGAACAGAAGGAGCGGGAGGCCCAAGCTACGACCTGGCAGAAGCAAACGAAGGATAGCGCGTCAGTGGGCGTGTAACATCCAACAACACAGCTATCTTCGACATAAGCTTGCCCAACCTTGTCGCTGCGAAGCGTGCTTCGAGTCTTCGAATGAGATCGTCTTGACCCTTGCGAATGTCGCCGTTGCGCCGATCCAACTCCGTTGTTGCCTTTCGAGGCGCAAAGACTCGAAAACGAGCTTGGTCCGAGGCGTCCAAACGATGGCATGGCGGAGCACCAACAGCTTCTGCAGCCGGCGCGGTCGGTCGTGTCGGGACGGTCGTCGTCGCCGGCCCACTAGTCGACACGGTCACTGGTCCCTCCACACTTGAGCCGCTCCACTCTGAGTCGATGTCGTCCATGAGACGAACAAGAAAGGGCTGGCTTGTGTGCGCAGTAATCCGAGCACGCTTCTCAGCATCCGCCAGCGCGTTACTATGCCTTTTGCCAACCATCACCCGGTCAAGGTCAGTCACCAGGGCTTGGCGAACCAAGATGCAGTGACAACGCTTACAGAGCAGGCAACAATCAGCAAGGCAGTTCACTGCCAGCAGAGCCTAAAAGCTGCTGAGGTGCGAGAATGTGTGTGGCGGGGAGCCGGAGCGCAGTTCTGCTCCACATAGCAAATTGTAAAATGAGCTTTCGGATAGAAAAGCGCAGAAGAAAAATGGTTTCTCGTTTAAAACTGACTCCAGAATCTAAAAACACAAAAAGTCAGTGAGTGTACAAATCAGGCGAAAAAGAAGCCAAGAGAACATTCTCGAAAAGAAAAAGAAAAATCTACAATCTTTAAAATATGATTGGGCAAAACAGCAAGCAATTTAACAGCTGTTTGGCTGATTCAGGGAGAGTGTTGCAGGTACAAATCTGCCAACCAGCCTTCAAGTGTACAACGCATTTGTTCCTTGTACCCTCCAGATCCCATATAAGGATACCCCTTATATGTGCGATTCCACGATTAGAAACAAAACGGTAACACAAGCAAGGCTCTCACAGCCTCACAATACACGACACGATGGGATCGCTCACTCCTCGTTTAGCCTCGTGCCCACCGCACGCGCCCCGCCTTCCACCTCACTTCTCCTCGTCCTTCGTCCTTCGTCCTTCGTCCTTCGTCCTTCGGTTTCTCGGTGGCTCTCTACGCGCTGCTACGTCAGCACACTCCTACGCTAGCATATCCTCCGATTCACAGATCCAAATAAACGCAATGCGACGACATTGCCTTTTTTACGTTGAATTGTCGAAATGTACTGTAATATTAGACATTTACTTAGTCAAATCAGACTATTGTCTGAATTATATTTTGACGATACAAAAGAGGTCGATCACGAAACGCCTGACGCATGACACCGACCAGCTTCGAGAGTGTGACTATACTAATCTGTGACTTGTCAACATCACGCTTGGGATAGGCATTGCCAGTTGTGTGAACCACTCACAATGGCTGCACAAGGATGGTCAAAAAGGCGTATTTAAACAAGATCCTTTTTAACATTTTCGGATAAAACTGAACAGCGTCAAGCAGACGCCGTGCCGGGGGTTGCAAACACCACAGTTGTTCCTGTATTGCATCGGTGCATGCACACACAAAGTTTGGGCTCGTTTAGGCTCATATTGATGAAGTTTGTTTTTTGGGTCTGATCGCGTTTGGCCTGGTTGACTCAGAGTGTCTGTGTCAAACAGACCGTGATTTTATTTGACCAATCAAACAAGCCTGTTAGTAAAAAATTCTGACTAATCACATCGAAGCGAAAATTTGATGGTGCTGAGCTCAATTTCAGTTTATCCAGGCTATAAAAATGACCTCCGCTAATGATGCATTTGCTCACGTGCCCACAGTACAGGGTTCCATAAACCCATATTTCAAAAATCGCTGGAGGTTTTGAGAACCTCTTTGGCTGGATGGAATATTGGTTAAAATACCACCAAACACACTCAATTAAGTACGCATTTTTAACTAGAGTAAAGTATATAATTAATATTGTCTAATCAAAAGGTAATTGCCACCCACCAAGTTATCAAAATTTCTTTGCCTTCGACGTCATAACTGTACATGAGCTCGCATCTTACACTAACTACGAAGCCAATGAAATGCACGAGCGTGCGATGCTTCCACGGCAAGTTCTGCTGAAAGTTGTATTTCAAATTTAGTAAATTACCTTCAGTGTCTAGAACGTATTACTTGACCAAGGTACAGATACATTACCCCAAAACATATAGTAAATGTCGTAAAATCCTTAAAGTGTTAAAGGGATAGGATACAGAAGTTCTCTGAATTTTTAATTCAGAGTTACTCTGAAATCTCAATCGCGTCCGAATTCTACTATAAATGCATATCCTGTAAAAAAATATAATGGGTGTCGAATGTTATTTTTCAAGATTCGCAAATGTTAAATATTGAGTTGGATATGTGCATTTTTGAACACAAATGTTAAAAATGATTTGTGCTCGTGCGACATCGTATGGAAAATGTTGCACGAGAGACCGAAAATCAAAATTCGTTTTCGGTTAAATGATATTCTTAAGGATATAGAATCATGAAGGCTTTCAAAGATGAAGCTCCCTCGCTCAGATGCTACTGCATCTAAGACAGCGAGCTTCCCAAAGCATGGAGTTTGTGAGTGAAGGGCTCCCAGAACACGGACGTGTCATAGAAAGCGGACTTAGTATTTGACACAACGTCTGGTACTCCCCACGGACAAGGAGATCTTGCTTTCTGTTGAGTAGAACTTAACCAATAATTAAACTGAAAAGTAACTCTCAGGAGTTTGAGTAGAACTTAACCAACAGAAGTTGAAAAGTAACTCTCAAGGGGTTCACAGATGAATTAACTACGAAAGGAACTAACAGAAAACTGACTATACTGTGAGCCGCTGGCACACTTAGAGCTTCACTCGAACCTCTCACTCTGTGAGGACCTGCCACAAGGCGTGTTAAAAGTCAACTGAGCGAACTCCAGTGAGAGTTTGTAAAACGCATCATTGTGCGGAGCGGCCGAGCACAGGAGAAGCTCTCCAGGCCGACAATTACATACTAGGATTTATAATGTAATTACTCAGATCTAACGAAATACTTTTCATCTGGTATTTTGTATTGCGAGGTATCCAGTCCTTGGAAAACACTCAAACACAAGCCGTACTGGTTCTTGCGTGTGTGCCATTTGTAATGACGAGTTTGTTGGACCAATTCTGATTGGTCCAAGACACACGCCCAGTTCAGCGAAACACTTTCGTTCAGACAGTCCTGCCTTCATGAGTGCCTTGATCATGCTCCAGCACCCCTCTATTGGGTTTGGTATGGGGATGTACGGCGCCAGCCTCAATACGACCAGGCGGCTACCATTCAACACGCCGTGGAACACAAGCAAGTCTCGAGTCAGCACCTCAACACCATAATGCGCAGGAGCGTTGCCAGAAACAATCACGACTTTGCGGTCGTGGCTGGTACTGAGAGCCTCTGCGTACTCTGGTGTTTGGATCGCCGCCGAAAAGTGGTCTGATACAAATCAAGCGTTCGCGTCCATACCCACCGACCTTTCATGCCTGCGCAACAGCACGACCCCCTCCCGACCACGGCGACACACCGCCGAGTACGTGCACGTTCTTGCCCTAAGAAGGAGATAGCACAGGTGGCGCCGGAGCCCGGACACGCGAGCGACCCTTAGTTCGAGACAGGTAGATGTTGAAATTGGTTTCATCATGACACACAACCATGTTTCCGCGTGAGACGTGGTGGTGTAGCTTGCGGGCGAACGCTGCTGGCGTGAGCTTGTTGTCGCTGCTGTTCATGGCTGCCTTTTCGTCGCGAACGTTCTTGATGGAGTAGGGCATCCCTGCGATGCTGCGATGGGCGGTACTTGTTCTGATAGTGATGCCGACGTCAGCGTGGAGACGATCCTGAATCTGGCTGAGCGTCGTGCGGCTGTCTTCGTCAACAGCTCCTCCAGCTTTGCCACCGTCTCGATAGTCATCTTTAGCACTCGTCGCGCACACCGCCGACTGGAAGCGGCGATGTGGTACCGCGCTAGGTGGCTCGCCTCGCGGTGTCTATGGTTACGTTGTTGTCGAGTGCTGCCTCCTACCATTCCTTCCATTGCCGATGTGCTACCAGCACCCGTTCTTTTGCGCTGCGCCGCTCGTATTGCCCAGCTTGGCTGGTTGGCGGACGGAGGGTTTGTGCTGCTCTGGCCGGTTGATGTTGCAGACGAGAGCGTCATGGTCTTGAGAAAGAGTGGGGGAGTAGGCCGATAAAAGTGTGCTAGTCGAGCGAACATGGAGAGTGAGCCGCTAGAGTGCGGCGGCCTGCGTTTCGTGGGATCCGCTCATTTGGCGAGACCTCTAAAGGCCTTGTTTCCATGAGTTTAAATGCTTCGGAGAGGATTGGAACTTGCTTGCAATAAAATATGGCAGGACTCACTTTGCTTAGGAAGTTCCTTTTCAAGTCAAAAAGTGACTTGTAAAAAAGTGTTTGGAACATACGCTTTGCATCCTGTTTGAAAAAAACGCAAGCTGCACTGTAAAAGGTGTAAATTTGCTTCACCACATTGCATGACGCATTACAAGGTTTTCTATTTATAATTCCTTAAAATCATTATTCGTTAACCAAATTGATTGCTCCGTTCAATACAGTAGGGGTCGTCAGTTTAATTGATAATTGTTTTTGGATGGTGATATAAAACCATTCTTGCTAAATGAAAGCCATTCATCAAAAACGAGCCAACAGTTAGCTTTTATATTAACTGTCTTTCATAAAAAGATGGCTGTTTTGCCAAGCAAACATGATTCTCGTCATTCCGTCATCACTCTGTTTAACCATTCGAAATTGGCGACCCCTATCTAATGTGGTTTGAGAATAACGAATTTTGATTTTAGGAAATCAAAACTTGATTTCGCCACTTTGAGCGAGAAAAGTGTAGTGTGAACTACTAAACATCCACACAAAATCCAGAGCTTTCTGTGCCCGGCGTGGCATTCAGTAAACTAACTGAGCGCCGCCCGCTACGTGGGCGGTTTATCTAAAGGTTGATGGGGTATTTGAACTGAAGAATACAGTTGTTTATCTGCTCTAAATTCTGCGTGTGCACTAGTGACATGTATCGTGTTTGTAAGTATGTCATGCGCTGCTAGGTATCGTAGTGCTAGTGCTGCAAGGTATCGTGCTGCTAGTGTTGCTAGGTATCGTGCTGATAGTTCTGCTAGGTATCGTGCTGTGAATGAGTTAGGTATCGTGTGGCATGTGAGCTCGGTATCATGCGACTTTGTGTTGCTAGGTGTGTATCGTTGTGTACGGTATCAATGTCAATGGTATCCAGCTTATTGGTATCGATGTAATCGGTATCATCGTGCTAGTTCGTATCAATGTGGTAGGTATCGTGCCATTAGTATCTAGGTATTGGTATCGTGTTAGGTGTCGAGGTTTTTGGTATCAATGTGGTAAGTATCGTGCGAATTAGTATCGTGGTGTTTGGTATCGTGGTGTTAGTTATTAATGTGGTAGGTATAGAGCGAATGAGTATCGTGGTGTTTGATATTGTGGTATTAGGTATCGTGTCAATTGGTATCGTATTCGCAGGTATCGAAAATCATAATCATCCACACTAAAAGAGCTGACCTGATACAAAAAGAGCTTTGACATTAAAGAAAAAGAGCGCATTGGCTCGCTTATGTTTATTACCCGACGCCAAAAAAGCTATTAAGTACTTAACATCCATGTCTGTAACAACTGCATCCTACAAGGGGAGAGACTGGCATGGATGTAAATCCGGAACTGCACCGATTCTTTTGAAAATTGCAGGTCATGTTGGTGTGTGTGTTGAGGTAGACGTGGCAAAGTTTGGTAGTGATTGGCGCAGTGGGGTGTTAATGCACGGTTTCGTCTAAGTATAAAATCCCACAACTGTTTAGCACCACGCAACTTCGGCTGAAAAGGGTGTCCCGAAGTAATTCAAGATTATATATATTAAACAAAAATCCGAGCCAGCGATCTGCACATGAATCCCAAAACAGCGTCCATTGTCCCGAAGACGGGCATGTAGCCATGGCAGTGCTAAAATACTTAAAGCGAGCGCAAGAGAAACCAAAAAGCGGAAAAGGTCCCGTGTACGGTGCTACACTTCGGGACCAAAAATTAGTTCCAGCAGCTTTTTTTGCATTACGACTCGAGGTTTGCGAATTGAGTGATGCTATTTAGATATGTGATTCCCAGAACGATTTGCCACAAGACACACCAATTCCCGTCACAAATGTCGCAGTTGTTCAATGGCCTCCTATACAAATTTCCAATTATTCTCAGGGGACAAAAAGATAGTGCCAGTTGAATACATACAAGAATCAAGATAAAATGTCAACACTTCCCTATTTTTGGCTTTTCACATAATGAAATTCATACAAAGTTTACTTGAGCCATTTATTGAACCATACTTTAATCAATATTAAATGGGGTGTCTGCATTGCTATTTCGCGGCGAAATAAAAACATCGTAACTTCTTCCCATCTGGTCTGATTTGAACGTTACCGGTGTTAGCGTGAATTGCTGTTCAATTCTGCGTCAGTTGGTCAAACTTCGATGTCCAAATTCACAATGGTTCACTCAGAACGCAAAAAAAGCATGGGTGGCGGCAAAGCTGCTTCGTGGACTGTAGTACACGTAATGCCCGACGCTGCCAGAATGGGTTGCATGGAGTCATTATTGATGTAAATGAGGTTTTCTCTTTTTGTCCAATTCCGATGACAGTAGACACAGTACCACTCCGTTCCATAACTATTCATACATTTCGGTTTATACCTGGCGTTTTATCAATATTACGCAGATTTGACCAAGAGAAACTGCATTCTGCTCGTCTGACTGCGCTCGTTTGATTCATGTACAGTTTGCTGCATTCTGATTAGAGGATAAGTGAAGACGATGAAATATGGCCAATCAGGGCGGCACATATCATTAAAAGTGTGCTTTCTATGCTCATGTTCACGTGGTTGTAATGGATTTGCACACGTCACATACTGAATGCAAGATAAATTTGGTACGATTGATTTGGAACAAGAAAAAAGTGGGACGTATGCATAGTTTTGGAACGGAGTGGTATCTTCCAACACAAGTGTAGTCGGAAATGTAATCCGAATATTTCGAAATGTCTGCCCAAGACAGACATCTCTGTACAAGGGAGAGAATCGTTTACCACCCCAGAACAAGCAACAATCTCGCCAAAAAACGCACCATTTATGACCGACTATTATGTGAATTTAGGAATGTGGCACGAATGTTTCCTGTAAGAAATTAATTGTTGGAGATGCCTTCCGAGGACAGAGGTAGACCTCTAGCGGCGACCTGAAATTATTTTGAGTTTCTGATTTATCAAGAAAAATTCTCGACATTTCTAGAAAAGGTCGCGTGAGGTTACCCAAACGGTAAAAATCAGAAAATATTTTCAGAAAAGGTAGACCAAGTCAGATCTCGGAATACCTCTGGAAAAATTCCAGAGAACAATGTGTTCCTTGCGTACTGACAACCCAAATACACTTATCGAAATGTGAATGTTCGGCTTCGTGTATTGGAGATTACCATTACCCTCGGATTATAAAATCTCTGTCAAAATCATTTTTTGTACTGAAGTACTTAAACACTATGTAAATAAATCTCCCCTTGGTCTATTAAGAGCACACCTACTTAATTGGAAAGTGAGTTAATCTTTTCAGAAAGTTTGCCAAAATATGGTCTTCTAGGATGGGCACATATGCAGATTTTTGCACTAAACGAGTGCCGAACTGCACCCTCACGGAGTGGTCAGGGCAAACAACCATCCATCATATTCTACAATGAAGTCTACAGATACTACTACTGTAGGTACTTAGTAAATTAACGACCTCTTTCAATTTTGAAGAGCACTCTCGAGAACTTAATTTCTGAATGGGTTGTTGCTGTTCTGCTCAATAGGTTCTGTTCAATTAAATATTCTCACGCATTTTCACAAACAAATGATTTGGTTTTGACAAAAACGCTCAAAGTATGAGGTTGGAGTCAATTTCATTTTGACTGCAATTATTAATTCCCCTTAAACCGGTTTTTTAATCGTGGTTGGTACGAAGCATGGGTTGTGTGAAGGAATGCAGAAGTCCTTTCGGTCGGAAAACACAGAAGGCCACTACAGGCCGAAGGTCCTTCGTTCTATTTTGGATTTAACACTTCTCGGACTCGAGTGGAGTGCCGGACTACACATTGATACAATGCCGTGATTGCAGCCCGGGGAGGCTCTGGAATTGGGTGATTTGGTTCAATATGTTTAGGTCCTTCGGTAGAGGACAAAAACAGGGTACTCAGCAGAAACTGCTATTGTGTCGCGGCTTGCACCCGCTTTCATGGAATGTAGGTGTTTTTGATCGCATTGCGATCGCTACGCCTGCTGCGCGAGCGCGATTGTTCGATTCGTCTGATGTAAGTATGTTACTAAGCGTTACCTGTCCTCGTGCTGCCTGCCGCACCAGCTCTCCTTCTCTCGGACACCAACCAATTCACTTGTCGCGAATCGGTGCCTATCGAACCGTCCTTAGCTATGCATGCCATACAATGTCAAATACTAAACGCCTACACCGGCTGGTCGTAACGTCAGGAGCTTGTCAGCCGCACCCGCCAATCGCGAGGCCGATTTCCAACAGTCTCCCTCGCGTGTGCTCGCCGGTCTTTATTCTTCTAACCCATCGTCATGAGGGTCTGACGATCTTGGACGGGTCGAGGACCTTTGTCATCCTGTCCGCGAGCATGAGTTCAAGGCGGATGTACTGAGTGCACACAACGCCCTCGCTCTCAACGTCGCACATGAACTTGAGCCGGACATTGATGTGCTTGGCATTTAGCGACTATGCCTCGCCATCGACCCAACGGACCGCGTCTTGGTTGTAGGCGTGCATGCGCATATTGCTGAGTATCTCGCGGATGCCGAGAAGCTCGCGCGCCTTCCCTGAGGCAGCGAGGGACTCGACCTTGTAGGTCAAGCGCGAGACCCCGCCCTGCTTCTTCGCGCACCAACTCAAAGCAATACCGCTGAGCAACACGTCCCCACCAGTGAGTTGCTTGCGGTCGTCCTTGCCCGCCGCGAAGTCTGCGTCGCTGTACGACTCCAGGCTCGG